>RPOG01003023.1:0-74448 GCA_008086565.1 Thalassoma bifasciatum | reverse complement strand
CTTTCTCTCTCTCTCTCCCCTCTCTCTCTCTCTCTCTCTCCCCCTCTCTCCCCCTCCCCCCCTCTCTCTCTCTCTCTGACAGTTTGTGGTTAAAGTCTGCACATTAGCACATTCAGACGTTAATTCGAAGGATTTGCGAAACACTTAATTGGATTAAAACGATTCTTCTGCAGCCTCCGTCATCTGCTCACGATTAAGTCATTTCAACGTTTCTATAAATCAAACTTTAACAGAAGCTGCCAGTTTTAAAGAAGCTCCACATGTGAGTGACGAGTGTGTGTGTGTGTGTGTGTGTGTGTGTGTGTACCTGGTAGGGTGTGTATGAAAGCCGTCACCTCCTCCACGCTCCACTGTGAGGGGGCGGGTTTGAAGGTGGTGGTGGGAGTGGTGGGTGTGGAGGAGGTTAAAGCAGGAGCAGACGCCCTCCTCGCTCTGCGCGCCGCCCGCCGCTCCATCCGCGCCGTCATGGCCACGGCGGGATCCTCCTCCTCCCCTACGTCTTCTTCTTCTTCGTCGCCCTCCTCCTCCTCAGGTTCAGCCTCCATGTCTTCCTCCTCCTCCTCTTCATCGTCCTCCATTTCCTCTGCGGCCGCCGGCTTCTCTTTTCCCTCCTTTTCTCGGCGCCCGGCGCTCCACAGATCCCGAGGCTGAAGAGACAGTTCAATTTATTTCTTATCTTTTCATCTCATTCTGTTTTTTACACTGCAAATCCAAGCAAGTGTTTCTGTCTTATTCTTAGTCAGAATTGTCTTTTTAGTCTTGATATGAGCAACATTCAACTGACAAGTCCAGAAAAATATCTTATTTTAAGATATTAAAGGACAAAAATTATGACTGAATTGCTTGTAATGAGTGAAAAAAATTGGCAATAAGGTTTCTTGATATTAGAATAATGTCTTGATACAACAGATGACCATTATCTTCTTTATCTTATCTTGTCTTCTTTCTATTTTTAGCCTGTAAATACTAGTCTCGTCTATTTGCTATCCTTTTGTGTTTATAGTTGCTTATAACACTCTTCATGCAAAATTTTTATCATTACTATTTTACCTTTTATGCCTTACCACTACCTTGTACAAGAGAGCACAGTATACCACAACAAATTCCTTGTATGTTCAAGCAAACACTGCAAAAACTGAAATCTAAGCAAGTCATTTAAGTCTTATTTTTAGTAAAATTTGTCTTACTATTCTTGATTTGAGCCACATTTACTAGACAAGGTCATGAAAATGTCTCATTTCGAAACCTGGAAACCCTACCGTGGAAGAATGGATTGACATAATTTATGATATGTTTAAGATGGAGAGGATTACCTTTGCTTTGAGATTGAAACAGGAAATTTTTTTGAAGAGATGGGAAAGATGGATAAGGTTTGTCACGCCAATACAACCATCATTTGTCTGAAATGGGTTTCTGTGTCCCCCTTTTTATCTATTTATTTTATTTCTTGAGGGGTTTGGTCTTTGTAAAATTTTAAGAATTAAAAAAAATAAAAAAAATAAAATATTTTACTTGGAATAAATGTCTTGAATTTATTACCCCATTAAGAGAAGACTTTGTATGACTCCACCATGGTTTGTGACCCTTTACTCCCTCAAATGACACAATTTTAATGTTAACTCCCTTTGTTTCTTTTGTTCCTAGTTTGGTTTCTTGTGTGAGAGTTAGACATATGTGGATGTTAAATGAATATTTTGAATGTAAACAGAGATAATGAATGTGTACAAAATTTTGTGAGAAAGGTCAGAGAAGAAGATGTGTAAAATTCTACATATGTGTAATATATCAAAAACTGGAAAAGTACTGTGAAAAAGAAATGTTTAATTGTATGTCAAAGAAATGATCTTTTTGGTCCAAAAATAAAGAATTACAAAAAAAGAAAATGTCTCATTTCAAGTTTTTTAAAGACAAAAATGAGGCATCAATTGCTTGTAACAAGTAAAAAAAAATCTGCCAATGGGATGAGATAAAAGATTCTTGGTTTAAGACATCTTTCTAATTTCAAGAAACTTCCCGAGTGAATTCGTCTTATCCCATTGGCAGATTTTTTCGACTTGTTACAAACAATTTACACCTCATTTTGTCTTAAAAAAACTTGAAATAAGACATTTTTATGACCTGGTCTGGTGAATGTGGCTCAAATTAAGAACAATAAGACAATTTTTACTACAAATAAGACATAATGACTTGCTTAGAGTTCAGTTTTTGCAGTGTATCTGGCAAATAAAGTTGATTCTGATTCTTTTGTCCTCCTTTTTGGTGGTAAAATTATATTTTGGGAGTTTTATAAAATTCCCCAAAATGTCCAGGTTTTTTTCTCAGCTTTTTCTACAGACCATTGATTTTTATAATAAAGCAAAGCTGCACTGTACTACTGACATTATTCTGATTCATCAACCTGTCAAGATGTTGAGCAGGAAAATATGAAACTCTGACTGTTTGCAAAGCTGCACTCTCAGACAGAAAATTCCTTGAGTGAAAATGCACTTTTACAGACGAAGAGCATCCCACTTTTCATTGTGGTTAAGTCAAAGTATGACATAGAAAGTCAATAAAAGTAAAAATTTTGAGCTAAAAAGTAAAAATTATGAGATAAAAAGTCAAATTTTGAGACACTAAAGTCAAAATTTGGAGGGAAAAAACATTTTTTTTGCTGGAAAGTGAAAGTAATGAGATAAAAAGTGACATTTTGGGATAATGTGTCCAAATTTTATGAAATAACAGTTAAATTTTGAGGTACATAAAGGTCATAATTAAAAGTTTGAAAAAATCAAAGTGATGATAATGTCAAAGTTATAAGATAAAAAGTAACAACTTTGAGTTAAAAAGTCAAATTTGAGCAAAAAAGTCAGGTTTTTGGGATAAAAAGACAGAATTTGGGGATAAAAAGTCCAAAAGCTGATTCAAGGTGTTAAAACTTTTTTAGATAAGGACAACATTTTGAGTTATTTAAGTCAAAATTCTGAGATTGAAAGAGGTTATGGAGCTAAAAAGTTGAATTTAAGCCAAAAAGTCAAAGTAATGAGACAAAAAAGTGAAATTTAGAAGTAAAAAGTCAAAAATTAGAGATGTTTGCTAAAAGAAAAACAAAAAAAGAATTTAAACATTATTCATTTTAATCCAAAATTTTTGCTTCTGATCTCAAAACTTAACTTTAGATGAGCAAACAAAAATCTAATCAAAGCCAGTTTTTTATTCTCTATATGTTCAGCTGGTGGAAATTGGCCATTACGTTAATTATGTTAAAATTCTAGAAAACTTTCACTTCAAACAGAAGAGGAATGTTTTAAATCAATGTTTGGATAATGAAGCTACTTAGGCATATCTTTTTTCCATATATAAAGTAATTTAGAAGTCATTTTCTGTCTTTGAATAACTTGAAATAAGTCGTTTTTCTGGGCAGGTTTGGTAAATGTGGCTCATATCAAGACTAAAAGGACATTTTGTACTAAAAGTGAGACATAAACACTTATTTAGACTTCAGTTTTTTGCGGTGTAAGAGTGTTTCTGTGCTCTGTTTTTACAGTGAAGGTGTTTTATTCACCAGCCGCAGCAGCAGAGGTTTCCCAGGAACAGACTCCGCCCTGTTCAGAACGGGGCGCGGCCTCTCTGACCGGCTGCCCGCGCTCAGAGCCCGCAGACGCTTCGTCAGACGAACATTGAACCTGACACAGAGACGGGCAGAGAGAATAACTGACACGTCCTTGTTTCACACACACCTGCAAGTCTCCACACACACACACACACACACACCACATCCTGTCACCGCCGCACAGACATCAACACCTCAACAACCTGCTGTCTTTCAGAAACAGCGTCTCCAGGCCACACAGAACAAAGTGTGTGTGAGTGTGTGTGTGTGTGTGTGTTTGAGCCAATGACACGGGGTCTTACCCTCGCGCACAGGAAGTGGAGCAGAAGCGTTTGGACCGCATGAAGTTGTGGGCGTGGCCTCGTTTCCCACAGAACTGACAGTGCAGCACAGTCCGGTCCCTGTGGGTCGACCCTGAGCGTGTGAGACAAAACGCCGTCATCAGACTGTGACGTCACACTTCTCTGTTCGTTTGTTTCTAGGATCATCATCGTCTCACTCACTGTTCCCGTGCTCCTCCACGTCCCCGGCCTCCTCCTCCTCCTCCGACTCTGTGGGAGTGGGGTGTTCGGATTTCTTTACCGTGTCCGATGCAGGTGACGCTGCTTTCCCATTGGTCCCGTTCACCTCCTTGGGTTTGGTCACCTGCTCTGGAACCAGGAGGGACGAGCGGTTCACCTGTGGGAAAAAAACAGTGTTTACACCTGTGTGTGTCTCAAAACTATGGAAGCTTATTCAGGACAAAATTAAAATGAAAATGCAATCAAGAATTACGTTAACATTTCAACAATAAAGGCGCATAATTTGATTCATAATTAAAATGAAATATCAAATATACATTTATCATCTTCATCTTCATCTTCAAGAATGAAAATTATGTGACTTAATTCAAATTAAAATGGAAAACGTGTTTGCATTTTGATTCTCAAGATAAGGTTTGCTAAAAACTATACATAATTAAAATTAAAATAAAATAGAGAATTTACATTTACAGTTCGAGATCAAGGTGTAAATTTAAAATCTTTTCTCATTTTTTGTTTTAAGGAACATTCAAATAAATGAGATAAAAACTCTAAAATTCTGACTATTAATTTCAAAATTCTTACTTTACATCTTGAAATTTTGAGTTTTGCCAAATAATTTGGACTTTTTTCCTTAAAGTTCTTAAATTTTGTCTGGAAACTTTTATTATTATTATTTTTTACGTCATAATCATCACTTATTTAATCAGATCTTCTTTTTTTCATTTTCTTATTTCCATAATTCTGTCCTTCTCATCTCATAATTTAACCTTTTATATTCTGATTTTGACCTTTTCTTCATAATTCTGACATTTATTCTCAAAATTTAGACTCTCATCTCAAAATTGTGACTTTTTAATCCTAGAATTTTGTCACCTCATAATTTGACTTTTATTGTACAATTTAACTTTTAACCTCCAAATTTAGACTTTCTTCTCCTTATTAATATTACGGCTTCTTTATCTCATCATTTTTCTTTGTCCGTAGATTTTGACTCTTTGTCTCGGAATTTGTCTTTTTCCTCATATTTTTCATTTTTATCACATAATTTTGATAATAACTAAATTATGTGGCAGATATTCTGGCTCACGTTGTTTCTCTAAAACAATTGTGTATTGTGTGTGTGTGTGTGTGTGTGTGTGTGTGTGTGTGTTTGTGTGCGTGCTTACAGGAAAAGGTTGCAGCCCCTCCTGGATCACAAACCCCTCCACCAGGTGAGTCAGAACCTGCCGCCCCTCAGGCCACGCCCTCGGCTCCCAGGGGCTGTCCAGCGATTGGCTGAAGACTTCTGACTCGTCCTCTGATTGGCCGAGCGGCTCGGTCTCGGCTTCTGCCCCGGTAAGGTGCTGCGACTCTGCGGTCGTTTTGTCCGCCTTCTCTGTCTCGCGCTGCGATAGGCTGAGGTCTGTGGGGTGGGCGGGCTGAGCGGGGAGGAGGGGGGGAGGATGCTCAGCTGATGGAGTGATGAAAGGCGAGGAGGGCGGGGACTGAGAGGAGAGACTGGAGAGAGCTGAGAGGAGAAGAGACAGAGTTAGTGTTAGATTAGAAAATAGGAGTCTGCCTGAGTTTCAGATTTCCATAAATGTAAAATGTAAATAAAAACACTGATTTGTGAATCCTGTTTAACTATATTGAGTTGAATACACTACAAAGACAAGACATTTATTGTACAAACTGATAAACTTTATTGTTTTTGTAGCAAATTTTGACTCATTTTGAATCTAATGCCTGCAACACGTTCCTAAAAAGCTGGGACAGGTTCATGTTTCCCTCTGTGTAACATCATCTTTCCTTTTAACAACACTCACTGAGTGTTTGTGAACTGAGGACACTAAATGTTGAAGCTTTGGAGCTGGAATTCTTTCACATTTTCCGGATTGCAGACAGGTCAGTCTAGTATCTGCACTCTTCTACTATGGAGCCACGCTGTTGTAACAGGAGCAGAATGTGTCTTGGTTTCATTGTCTTGCTGAAATAGTCAGGGACGTCCCTGAAAAAGACAAAGTGTCTTGGATGGCAGCAGATGTTGCTCCAAAACCTGTTTGTACCTTTCAGCATTAATGCTGCCTTCACAGATACTGGGACAGTTACCCATGATGCTGTGGGCTCTAACACACCCCCATACCATCACAGATGCTGCTTTTGAACTTTGAGCTGAGAACAATCTGGATTGTCCTTTTCCTTTTTAGCCCGGAGGACACCACGTCCATGATTTCCAAAAAGAGTTTGAAATGTGGACTGTTGATGTCTGACTTTGTCTTTGCATGGTAGAGTTTGAACTGTCACTTGTAGATGTAGTGATGAACTGTGTTAACTGACAATGGTTTTCTGAAGTGTTCCTGAGCCCACGTGCTAATATCCTTTACACAATGATGTGGGTTTTTAATGCAGCGCCGCCTGAGGGGTCAAAGGTCACGGCCATTCAATGTTGGTTTTGGGCCTTGCTGCTTACGTGCAGAGATTTCTCCAGCTTCTCTGAATCTTTTGATGATATTATGGACTGTAGATGATGAAATCCATCAATTCCTGCAGTTGTACATTGAGAAACATTGTTCTTAAACTGTTGGACTATTTGCTCACGCAGTTGTTAACAAAGTGGTGAACCTGGCTCCATCTTTGCTTGTGAAGGACTGAGCCTTTTGGGGATGCTCCCATTATACCTAATCATGACACTCACCTGTTTAAAGGAACCTGTTCACCTGTGGAATGATCCAAACAGCTGTTGTTTGGAACATTCCTCATTTTTCTCAGTCTTTTGTTCCCCCTGTCCCAGCTTTTTAGGAACATGTTGCAGCTTTATATTTAAAATTAAAACAATCAAGTTTATGAGTTTGAACAGTCTTTCTCGTGAATTCAATTAAGTATACGTTAAAAAAAGGATTTGCAAATCATAATAGTTTGTTTTTATGATTAGGTTGCAGTTAAGAAACTCAAACTTTGCCGAACACTTGTGTGCGTGGACGTACCTGACTGGTTGTCGGACTGTGTCGACATGTTCTCACAGAAATCCTCCTGACTGACCGGCTGCAGGTCCCTGTGAGACTCTGAGAGTCTCTGGTTGTGGACAGAGGCCTCTGGGACTGGAGTGGGCACTGGTGCTGTAGTCGGAGCAGAAACGAGCCCTTTGACTGGTTTTGGTTCCGCGCTGGAGTCTTTAACGGAGTCCGGCTTTGAGGTTGGATCCTTGCTCTGCTGCTGATGGAGACTCTGAGCGCTCAGGTTCTCAGACTGGTCCATAGCTGCTTCTCCTTCCTCCTCCACCTCCACCTTCCTCTTCTCCTTTGCTCTGTCACTCTCTCCTTCCTCCGTCACCTCCATGTCTTCATCCTCTCTGCCTCTTTCTGCTTCCTGCGTCTGTTTCTGACTCGTCTCCGTCGAAAGCCTCGGCTTCTCGTCCTTCTCTTTCCCTCTTTGGTCGTCTTTCTGCACCGTCTTCAGATCTTTCCCGCCGCCTGCCTCCTCTCTGACTCCTTGTCTCACCCCTCGCGGTCTCTCCCTCTGCTCCTCGCTCTCCTTCACCTCTTTTTTCTGGGTCAGATTCTGAATCTGAGGAGCCGCCTGACTCGGAGGAGACGCCGGGCTCAGGAGGGACGGAGGCGACGGCAGAGAGGAGGTATTTTTTGGCAACGTTGGGTTTAGAGGAAGAGGAAGCACATCTTCGGCGCTCACCGCCCTCTTTGATTGGCCGGACACATCGGGGGACTCTACGATTGGAGGTGGCGAGTGCACAGTGTGGGCGTAGGTGCCGGGTTGTGTCTGACGGCCTGAGGAGAGGGCGATGATTTGCAGCTGCCTGGCTGCAGAAGGCGAACGCTCAAAGTGGGAAGAAACAGACATGGGGTTGGTCACTGATAACGAGCTGTGCTGTGATTGGCCGGGCCTGGTCTGAGTTAACGGGCAGGCAGGTTTCAGCGCGGACAGCGGCCGGCTGATGGAGGAGGCCTGACTGGAGGGGGCAGCAGCGATCGGCTGGAGAGCTGAGGTTTGCCGCGGTGACGTGGCTCTGTGGCCGTTTGGAGAGTGGAGTCTGGCTCTCAGGGGGACGGCTCGATTTGGAGAGTAAAGAGCTGCAAGAGAGAGAATGAGGAGAAGGAGTTTAGAAATCTGGGTCCTACTACTTTACAGGAACAGGGCTGGTTTTTGTGTCTTGGGGGTTCATAAATATTGCATTAGCTCTTTAACCCTATAACGAATCATGTTTGGTGCATGGGTTTCAAAGACCTCCATCTCATCAACATGATAAACAGTTCCCTTAAAAATCTGTTAATAAATGTATTCTGCCCCTTTAAGGATTATCATTCCTCACATTGTTTACACACGAGATCTACTGTTAGCAGCCTGTAGCATGTTGATGCTAACAGGTGCTAGGCCGGATGTTCCCCACTAGCTGAAGAAAAGGAGGTGAGGATGATGTACTCACATCAAACTGTCCTTCCATTCATTATTTTCTACCTTTATGTTTCGCTTAATATGTGCATATTGTATTTCTAAGTTACAATTATTAAAGATTCAAAGGTTTTGATTGTCAATTTTTATATATATACAAGGACGTACAGAAAAATCAAAACACTCTTCCTCTCTTTGGATGGTATAAAAGTATAAATAATAATTTTTGAATGTGAAAATATAGAAATATAAGGAAATGAGAAGACCTTTTTTCATAGTGCAGTGTCATGACAACTTAAGGTAGAAAATGTAAAATGTTAAAGTGATGTCATGTTTTCAACTCTTCACTTTCTTATTTGCAACGGTAACTCTTTAAATTAAAGGATGAAAGGATTATTTATTATTAACTCTTTCCTGGCTGCCGATACATTAACAAGATTCCAGTGACGCTGTTATAAATCTGCAGCAGCCTGTATCACGTCTCTGCTCATTTCTAATAAACCTGCAGGAGTGTGATGACAGCGTTCCAGTATTTCAGCAACCACATGTTAAAACCACACACAGCGCAGGCCCCTGGGGGCCTCAGTGATGGCCTCCAGGGACAAACTCTAACCCTGGGTGTTGGCTCCATGAGAGCGTTAATGAGACAAGGAGGTCACAGAGTAGGTAACATAAAAATAAAAAGGCAAATCTTTTTTTTTCTCAGGATTTTGCTACAGATTTGTCTTCATCTTTAATCTAATTCATCATATTCTCACTTGGCGGAGGGACGGAGAGGTGGCGGCTTGGCGTGGTCGGGCTCTCGGTTGCTGTGATGCTGGGCTGCGGCCGCGGCCTGAGAGGCGGGAAGAGAGGAGCGTGAGGGCGAGAGAGGGGAGGGGGGGCCGAGGTGGGGGGCTTGAGGCGGAGGGAGGGTGGGATGGTCAGAGTCCCGGGAGGGGGAGGCCTCAGGGTGAGACTTTGGAGCTGGGGGAGAAAGAGAAAGAGGAGAGAAGCTCAGTTAGATCTTTGAAAAACATCCAGGTAATCACATGTTATAGTGACTTTATTATCATTTTCAAAACAAAAAACAACAGAAACAAGGCGACGAAAGATGAAACTGATCAAACAGAATCAAGGTTACAGGGTCAGAAGTAAAAGTTTCTGGGGTCACACTCAGAAAGAGAGGAGCGTTTTAAAGACCTGTGTCCACTCAACACTTCTTACTTTCCCACTCACTTTAACTTCTCAGAGTTGAGACATCTAAGTTTGTTTTTCTTTACTTTGCATGCTCAGTATCTTGTTTTTCAAGGAAACAAAAACAAGTGATAGAAGTGGTGCAGCAGCTTTAGACACAGAAATCACACTCCTGAAAAAAAGGGACTTCTGCTCATCTCTTTAACAGAGTTGATCTGAAGTCAGGAAACTTTCCTACCTGTACTTGTCAAATATGTAAATACTTATCAGGTTGGGAGAGATATTATCTGGCAGTGGCATGCACGGACATCTTGAAGGGCAGAGGCGAAAGAAAAAGAAACACTTGAAACACGCATTTTGGCTCTCAAGAAGGTAGTTTAGTGAGTGTTTTGGCTCCCAGAAGGGCAGTTTATTATATTTTAATTAGTGGGTTCCCCTACAAGGAGGGCATTTGGTGTATTCAGGCTCTCAAGCAGGCACTTAAGCTTAGGTTTGGCACCAAGGGGGCACTGAGCAGTTGTTTTTTCCTCCCAAGAGTACACTTTAGCAGGCATTTTGGCTCCCCAAAGTACACCTTTTTTTACATTTGTGCTCCGAAGGTGCACTTTTCAAATGATGGCTCCCAAAAGGGCACTTAAGCATGTGTTTTGGCCCCTGACAAGATACTTTGGCACATGTTCTGACTCCCAAAAGAAAAAGTTAAGCATATGTTGTGGCTCCGCAGAGGGCACTTTAGAATTTTTTGGATCAAAATTGACCACTCCAACATGCATTTTGGCTCCCAAGAGGGTATTTTGGCAGGTGTTTTAACTCCCAAAAGGGCACTTAAGTGGGTGTTTTGTTCTCCCAAGAAGAGCAGTTTATCGCGTTTTAACCAGCCAAAGGGGCAGATTAGTGGAAGTCCCCAACAAGGAGGGCATTTGGTGTGTTTTAAGTCTCAAGAAGGCACTGAGGCTTAGGCTTGGCCCCAAGGGGGGAGACTGAGCACTTGTTTTGGTTCCCAAGGATACACCTTAGTAGGTATTTTGGCTCCCAAAAGAACACTGTTTTGCATTTTGGTTCCCAAGGGGCACTTATGCGTGCTCTGGCCCCCAAGAGTGGATACTTTGGCGGGTGTTTTAAATCCCAAAAGGGCACTTTAGTATGTGTTTTGGCTCCCAAGAAGGCAGTTCATCATGTTTTAACGAGCCAAAGGGGCAGATTAGTGGGAGTCCCCAACAAGGAGGACATTTGGTGTGTTTTGGCTCTCAAGAAGGCACTTTACCTTGGATTAGGTGGACACTAAGCTCTTGTTTTGGCTCCCAATGATACACTTTAGCAAGTATTTTGGCTCCCAAAAGAACACGTTCTTGCATTTCGGTTCCCAAGGGTCACTTTTGCATGTTTTGGCCCCCAAGAGAGGATACTTTGGCAAATGTTTTGGCTCCTGTGAGGACACTTAAGCATGTGTTGAGGCTCCCAGGAGGTTGGTTTATCATGGTTTAACCAGTGAAAAAGGACAGATCATTGTGGTTCACCAACAAGGAAGGCACTTTGGCTCAAGTTTGAAGTTTGGCACTAAGGGGGACACCTGGTTTACACACATTTGGTCTCCCAAAAGGGCACTTTGTGTATTTTTGCTCCCACACGGGGGCATTTATACATGTGTATTGGCTCCCAGGAATCAGATTATCATGTTTTAACCAGCTAAAGGGGCAGATTAGTGGAGTCCACCAACCAGGAGGGCACTTACTTGTGTTTAGGACACTTTAGCACACATTTTGGCTCCCAAAGAAGATACTTAAGTATGTATTCTCAACAGTTGGGCCACAAGGGGGCTCTCTGCACACTAATTTTATCTGGTATGGCATGTTTGGATAGGTACGCTCTGTGCTCCAACAGAAGGGCGTCTAAAAAATGGACGAAGTGAACCAGACAATTTAGAAACCCACCAGCTGTTTGGTAATCAGGGATAGACGGTCAGGTTTCAGGGTTTAAGTTTGTTGCTAACAGCTCTGCATCAAAAAAGTTTGTTACGGTCTTCTAAATGACAAACAGACATATTAAAAGATGGATCCAGAATAATTATTACCTCTTAAAAATAGATGAACACACACGTTAAACACACAAGAAAGAGCGGAGAAGACAAACATCAAACATGCACGCAAGAAAAGTGCTCTGCTGCTCACCTGAGCGGAGGCGGGGTTAGAGGAAGCAGGAGAAGAGGAGGAGGAGGAGGAGGAAGAGGAGGAGAGGGCAGGTCGCATAGCAGACGTAAGAATCAGCTGCAGGAGGAAAAAGAGAGGGAGGACGTAGAAAGATGAGGAGAGTAACCGGAGCTGTCAGAGTAAATTTAAAGATGGTGATTCTTCTAGAGTAACTCTTAAATCCCACACACCCTGAACGTCTCATCACTCACTCCTCTGCATATGTGTGTGTGTGTGTGTGTTTATACATGTTTACCATCTGAGCTCTAAGCAGCACCTGGTCTTGGCCAGACCCTTTGAGACCTTTCCCCAGGAGCAAGGTCTGCTGGGATACCCTCTGCCTGACAGGCGACGGGCTCTGATTGGCTCTCACAAGACCAGGTGTGCCGACAGGGTGAGTCTGTGATACCTGGAGAGGAAGGGAGGGGAGGGAAAGGAGGGGAGGGGAGAAGCTTTGATGTAAAATAAGCTGCGTGGATAAAAAACGGTGAGAGAAATCCACAGAGTCGTCTCTGCTCCAGCAGCTGCTCCTTCTCTTATTGCTCTGAGCTCAGAGTATAAACATTTTTATCAGCGCAGATCTGCTCCTGCTCCCAGACTTTAGGAGGAATAAAAACCTGAGATATCAACCTCTTATTCTCCACCAGGTTGTCGGAGATCCATCGCCATTCATATGAAGTCTTCAAAGTATAAACAGAAACATCAGAATGCTAAACACCGCGTTAGAAAGTTTAGATTCTTCACATTTCAGTCACTAAGTTTGTTTTTCAGATAGGACATCCTCTACCTGTTTGGGGTCATTACGTCACATCCTGACGCCCGTACCCTGAATATTCACTTTCCTTTCCACCAGAGGAATCCAGAGTTCAAACATGTCAAAAGTGTTGTTTCATCAAATTATTCCAAGTGGTGAAATTTCTCCTGTAAAGTCCGTTGTTTGTCTGTCTGTCGTGTCCGTTCTCATCAATAACAGCAGCTTCACAGTCTTAGAGCATTTCCTCCTCAATGTCAATCTGACAAAGCTGCAAGTCTTTGTTTTCCTTAAGGTTCTAGCTTTAAGAAGAAAGTTACCCCATCGTTTTCAGTTGTGTTTTTAATCCAGGACAGCTTGTGATAGACAACAAGCACTCCCTGCTTGACTGGCCAATAGCGCAAGGTGGTCTTGCGTTACAGCTCTAATAAAGAGTCGTTTGTTAGCTAACTCTTACAGTGGCCAATCCCCTTACTGTTCACAGGTATCCAGCTGTAGCCATTTGGATCATTGGCGAGACCTATTTATTGCCATGCATCTTTATCTATATTCATGTGCGCAATACACGGCAAAAACTGAAATCTAAGCAAGTCATTATGTCTTATTTTTAGTCAAATTTGTCTTACTATTCTTGATTTGAGCCACATTTACGAGACAAGGTCATAAAAAATGTCTCATTTCAAGTTTTTTAAAGACAAAAATGAGGCAACAATTGCTTGTAACAAGTAAAAAAAAATCTGCCAATGGGATAAGATAAAAGATTCTGGTTTTGAGACATCTTTCTAAATTCAAGAAACTTCCCGGGCGAATTTGTCTTATCCCATTGGGAGATATTTTTTAACTTGTTACAAGCAATTTACACCTCATTTTTGTCTTAAAAAAAACTTGAAATAAGACATTTTTATGACCTGGTCTGGTGAATGTGGCTCCAATTGAGAACAATAAGACAATTTTTACTGCAAATAAGACAGAATGACTTGCTTAGATTTCCGTTTTTGCAGTGTAGAAGAGATACAATCTGTGACAGGGAACTAAAATTTTATGTTTCTCTGCAAGAGCAAAGTTGACTGAAAAGAGGACACTGAGCACTGATGAAGCTAGTTTTGTTCGTACAGAGTCTTTGGACGAGAGCTTCGACTGTGAGTACACCTCTGCCTGGTGTTTGGTCACCTGAGACTAAAAACTCTCTAACTCCAACAAGGTTTTAACTAGAAAGCTCAAATTTCACCCAGATATTGACAACAAGGTGTAGAAGAGACGTAGCCGATGTCTTATGTGTAGTAGCTGCATTTATCCTGATGTGGACTTTAGTCACAGATAGAAACAGGACATTTTCTGAAACTAGCGACTTTTATCTTTCAAATGAGGTGTCACTGATGAATTTTGACCTTTTAGTTCTTCGGTTATAAACTTTGAAACTTATCAAGTAATGAAGGCCAGAGTTAGGTGGGATGTAAAGGGTTAAAGTGAGAGGCAGGTGTGTTACCTGTCGGCCAGGTGGGCTGGCTGGTGTGTGAAAGGGCTTGATGGGTGAGGAGGTTGACGTGGAAACAGGCCTCGTGTTCCCGTTGCTCAGGCTGGTGGAGGTCTTGGATGCCGTGGAGGCACTGTGCGTTGTGGAAGAAGAGGAAGAGGAAGAAGAAGAAGAAGGAGGAGGAGGAGGAGGAGGAAGAGGGGAAGTGGTGCTGGCTACAACGGGAGATGAAGAGGAAGGAGGGAGGAAAGAGGAGGAGGGGGATGTTTTGGAGACACCTGCGGATGAAGGTGAGGGCGAAGGTGATGGGAGGATGGGGCGGGAGTAGGTGCGGAGAGCAGGGGCGGCGGTGGAGGTGAGTTTGGGAGGAGCGGGGACCAGGATGTGAGGGGAGGGAGCCGACGCCACCTTTGGGATGTGAGTTGAAGTGATGGAGGGAGCAGGGGTGAGAGGAGGGGGAGGGGAGGAGGTGGTGGGCGTCAGCGTGGGAGCAGGGGAGTCCAGGAGCATAGGGTTAGGGGTGAGGCGGGGGGGAGTGGGAGTTGTGGGGGTGGAGGGGTCGGTGGAGGTGGTGGAAGTCTGAGGGCTGGTCCCATTGGTGGCTTCGCCGTGCTCTGATTGGCTCTGACGCAGAAGCTCCCGGTCCATCTTCAACAGTGAGGTTCACTAAAACACAGGAAGTGAAATCAGACACAGAATTTAACGAGAAGTCTCCGTCACACCTGCACCACAAACAGTTTCCACCTTCGGCTCTAAAACAACCACAGATTTAGATTTAGNGCCACCTTTGGGATGTGAGTTGAAGTGATGGAGGGAGCAGGGGTGAGAGGAGGGGGAGGGGAGGAGGTGGTGGGCGTCAGCGTGGGAGCAGGGGAGTCCAGGAGCATAGGGTTAGGGGTGAGGCGGGGGGGAGTGGGAGTTGTGGGGGTGGAGGGGTCGGTGGAGGTGGTGGAAGTCTGAGGGCTGGTCCCATTGGTGGCTTCGCCGTGCTCTGATTGGCTCTGACGCAGAAGCTCCCGGTCCATCTTCAACAGTGAGGTTCACTAAAACACAGGAAGTGAAATCAGACACAGAATTTAACGAGAAGTCTCCGTCACACCTGCACCACAAACAGTTTCCACCTTCGGCTCTAAAACAACCACAGATTTAGATTTAGAAACTGTTTCAGGGAACCAAAGTCATAACAACCTAGAAGTTCCTGACAAGGATTGAAAAACCTTATTTAGAAAATTCCTTAAGTTGACTATTAAGTTCGTAAAGGGACTGTGAGGACTTTCGTTTTGAAGTGGATTGCAGCAACACCTTTAGCCAAAATCTAAAATGCTTTTCCGGGACAAAGACTCCACTTCCCATGAGCACTTGCACACACCCTCACTGTCGTTATGACATTACTCTTGAAGGTGAAGTATGCAAAAATTCTCGATAGGTTTTGTTTCTCTGTTTTACAAACAGCATCCAAACTCATCTCTTCCTCCGTGGCTCAGTGTCAGCTGCTGCGCATGCTCACTGCCCCCAACTGTGGCTAATTGCATGGTTAACAGTTGTAGATTCGTAAACACACAATAGACGGTAAAAAACAGCCCTGCCAGTACCTGCAGCATCGCGTGATAGAATCTCAACATTTGTACACCTGACTTTCTGCAGGTAAATGAGACATGCTGCGGATTTAGAATAATTCTGTCTCTGTGTTACGGATGCTATCGCTATCTACTGCTGTTTTTTGAAGTTTGAATATTGTTTCAGTGTTTGTTTTATGTTTCCCCACACTTCCACGCAGTAGGTCATGTATGGGAGAATGACTCAACAGCACGAGGTGTATAGTGATGATTGATTTAGGAGACGATAAAATTAATTTAAAGTATTAATTATTTTTCTTATTTTGGACAAGAAATGAATATAACATAACAAATACTGTTCGTGCACTCTGATACAGAAGAGAGTTGATGATCTCTGCAACCAGGTGTGCAGAAAAAAATCATTGGTATCAGTAATGGGCTAAATAAGTTGTAAACTGTTGGCATATCGACCAGATAAAGCCAAAAAAACCCAAAAAAAAACCACATTGTGCTTTTCTAGGATGAAAGTGTTTGCTCAAACTCATGGTCCCCTCCAATAGGATTTTCTGTCATCAGTGCATGTTGTGTCGATGAGTGAAAGAGATGAGTTTAAAAGCTCAAGAAAAAGGCGACATACAGATCCATTTACCATCCAACCACAGCAGCAGACGCAATAAATAAGATTCTTAGTTTATGAAGATGAAGGATGTTGCAAAAGTAATAAGACTAGAGGTTAATTTTTTGTCATTAATTTAGACATCAAACCCTCTGCTCTCTGGAAAACACATTGATGAACAGCTTTTACCACAATGCAATTAAAGAACTGAACTGATTGCAAAGTGCAATATTTCATTTACAATTTATTTATTTTTGTCTTTTAATATTTAAGATCCCGGCGCAGGGACACTAACGACCTCCTTTTCTGTTCCATCATCCTCAAACTGATTGAGCCATTTTACTGCAAAACCAACAAAGCATATTATCCAAGCTTCTTAAATTTATTGACTCTTATACTTATTCTTTCTATAAAGAAAATTGAAACAAATATAATTGATTTTTGGGTCTGAATCTGACAAATATTGTGACGCAGATACTTTCTTTCCGCTTTGCAAACACACAATCTAAACGTTCTTTAATCAAATGATCAGCTGAAGAAGTGAGATACCAATTCAAAGTGATGCACACAATATCATTCACTTAAAGGTTTTGTAATAAATTGATGCACTCTTCCAATTCCCTTTGAATTTAAGACCAAAGATTTGAGATGTTATGAAGCAAAAATCAACACAATTTCAGAAGAAAATCCAAACATAGACAATATTTTAACCACATATCAGACCTCTGCACTGCCATAAACATAAATTGTAGACATCAGTACAGTGATTTGGTATGAATCAGCTGAAAATTAAGTTTATTATTTCAGATGCTTTGCTTGATTTGTGGATCAAAACATGACTAACTAAAATATTTGTGCAAATATTGTGAAATGAATCTACAACTGTGAGGAAAAGCATCTTGTATTTATGTTTGTAAGAAAGGTAGGATACATTTATTTTTACAGTAGATTGGTTGCTTTTAACAATTACAGCAGAACAGATTAAAGACTTCTCCAAATGTCTAAATTATTTCATTACTGATACAAAAAAGAAAAAATCCTGAGACCGAGGAGGGAAAGTGTTGACTTTTCTGCTACAAAATATGTCAAAGTAATACACAAACACAACTCTTCATGCTTATAAATAAACAGAGAAACAGTGTCAGCTGTAAATCTCTGTTTTGTCAAGTCATGATGCACAGAAATGCAGGCAGGAATCCTCTAATGTCACCACTTATTCAACACTCAGTCTGTTACACATGGACGTGAGAGCCAGCTGGGTTAAAGATCGCGTTAATAGTGTGTTCCTGGTGTAAATGGGCTTTGACTTTGCAGCCCAAACTTAGCTAATTTCACGCAACATCACCAACACGCAAGCAGGTGCCACTCCACGCACAGCGAGCTGATGCTGACATCTGGCCCGCAGCCTGTTCACGGAGCTAAAGCAGCTGCACTTTCTCCACGCAGACAAACCCGGTCATGACATTAATGAGTCACACAGAGCGAGACGGTGACACTTAGGCCAGAGATCATGCATGTGACTAACAGAGACAGAAAAAAAAAGCAGAAAAAAGAAAAGAAAGAAGATGGAGACAGGCCTTCACTGTGGAGAAGTCTGCCGATAAAAACATTTGGATGAACTGTCATGTCCTGGCGCTGCGTAAAGCTCCACCTACCCCCTGAAATCCGCGTCGTCCTGCAGTTTATCCCCGGTGTTGTCCATCCGAGAGGGACCGCATGTTTATAAAGTCTGTTGCTGTTATCTGATGAACGGCTCTGGGCTTCGACAGGCAGAAATGGGCGTGTTTGAAGCCTCACTTCCTCGTCTGACAGCGCAGGAGCTGCTGTGCGCTGCGCGTCACGCTCCCCCGGATAATAATCCCAGCAGCCTCACCTCAGATTATCTGCGTGTGTCCCCCGCAGAGAGGCAAAAAACGCAAAGTTACACTGCAAGAAAGGCCCGTGTGTGATGTGCATGGGCTCCTGTGTGTCGCACTTTGATTATGGTTTCAGCAGACCCCGGGGCTTTTCCCGCGGAGCAGTCCGTGAACCCTGCATCCGGAGCGGCGGAGCTGCCGGGCAGTTCACCGATGAGGCTCCAGAGTCGCACCTGCAGGGTCTGCGGGGGGAATCAGCCCGGCACGGGGCCCCTGTGTAGCAGCTGCGAGGGGCCTGGTTAGTCCGCTGCTGGAGAAATGCAATGGAAGGCAGATTTATCAGGGAGGAAGAGGCGAGACAGCACCACTCAGAGCTCAGGAGGACCGAGGAGAAGACTGCACACACACACACACACACACACACACACACACACACACACACAACCAGGCTGCAGCATGCACACAGCTCAAGGTGATACACAGGAAAACACGGCTGTCAGCAGCAATAATCATGAAAAAGTCTTTGACATTCGACAATTTTCATAATCATTCCTGTCTTTTAATGAATGTAACTCCCATTTATACTTGTGCCTGAAAGTTTACACACCCTCCAGCAGAATTTTCTGATTTTCTGGGCTTTTCTTTGAAAATATGACAAAAACCTTTCTGTCACTCATGGTTAGAGGTTGGGTGGAGACATTTATTAACAAACAACTGTGTTTACTCTTTTTAAATCATAATGACAACAGAAACTTCAAAAATGACCCTGTTCATTCTTTTATACACACACTGATTACAATCAAATAGATCACAGGTGAGGATGGTTACCTTTAGGAGACATTCAAACACATTTGTGTTCACTTTTGTGCATTTATCAGTTGTGTAAACTTCTTAACAGGGTCATTTTTGGAGTTTCTGTTGTTGTTATGATTTAAAAAGAGTAAACACAGTTGTTTTTTAATAAATGTCTTCACCCAACCTCTAACCATGAGTGATAGAAAGGTTTTTGTGTTATCGTTCATATTTTCTGAGAAAAGCCCAAAAAGTCTGAGATTCTGCTGGAGGGTGTAAACTTTTGGGCACAACTGTATGAATGATAAATTCTGAATTTACAACAATAAGTTCTTTCAAAAGCATTTAAATGCACTATTGCACAATAACATTTTACAAAATAATACAGTCATTTAGGATGAAAAGAGTGATATTTATGTATAAAATATTCAAGTTAGTGTTATTGTCAATTTCTGCACACACATACAGATATGGTGACCCTAAAGTGCAAATAAGAAAACACAACAGCAGTTTAGAAAACACAACTACAAATCAGAAAACATGACAAATAAGAACACACAATCAGAAAATCAGAAAATACAATGACATATTACAAAACACAAAAGCAAATCAGAAATCAGAGGCTTGAAGTTGAGGAACTCAAGGGGCCAAGACGCTACAATACACATTTAGTAGAAACAATAACAACAATATAAAATTTAGGTCTGTACAGAATTTAAGTATAAATTGAATGTCAAAATATAAAAATAGGAGGAACATTGTGCAAAAAAAGGTAGTGTGACTCAGTCAATTTAAAAAAAAGTATGAGTACCAAGAGAAATAAGAGTATGGAAGAGGATTAGGGCCACTGAGAAAAAAAAAAATCTAAAAAAAAAAAAAGTCAGAATTCTGAGAAAAAAGTCAGAATTCTGAGTTTAAAGTCAGAATTCTGACTTTTTTTGGGGGGATTTTTTTTTTTTCTCAGTGGCCCTAATCCTCTTCCGTATAAGATTAACATTTTAACCTTTTAGAAAAGTGTGCAGATTTGCACTGAAGTAAATCAGGTTATAAATCATATCTATGTTTACATTTTTTTGTCAAGTGCAAAAACCAAACCAAAGTCTTTCTAGTAACATTTCACTCAACTACATTTTTGCTTCATGAACATCCAGTTTTGTGAAAAACATATTAGAGGACAGAGCCCTTAAGGGTCCAGCAGGAGTTTTATTTTAATTTATTTTATTTTTTGAAGATTTTTGCATTCTCTCAAAATACTTTTTTGTCTTTCACTCCTTTTGAAACACATTTCCACTTTTGGAAAATACACCAAAAGTATTGTGAGGGTATGCAACAGTTTTATAAGGTCATGCAAAAGCCTGGAAACATCCCTGGAGTCGGCTGAAATAAATAATGAGTTCACATAAACCACAGATGAGCAGCCTGTAACTACAAAACCATTCTGTTATGATCCGTGGGATGAGATGTAGAAATGTTCTTCTTCTACTTGAACAGATATGAGCTAAATATGTTTAACAATCACATTAATGCAAAGACTGAATTCACTGTTCAAGTTTGGATGAAATATGAATCTCAAATGAATAATTTTTCAAATATATGTTCCATAAAATGACAATGAAAATCCTGTTTATCATTAACCAAACATTTAAATATACAACCCCAGCATCCTCATTTATTGTCAGTAATTGTCTTTATCTGTTTTTTTATTGGCTAGGTTTAAATTATTTGTGGTCATGTGACCTGAATTCAGTCTCGTGGCAGTAATTGGATGAGCCTCTGTCATTTGATGAACAGACTGACTTGGCCTTGAAACCTCACATAACAAATACTCTGCTGCGTCACTGGCTTTAATCTGCAGCTGCATCAAAGGTAGCGCACGCAGGTAGGGTCCGACCGGAAACAGGGGGGAACTGCCTTCAAAATAAAAGCAGATAAATTAGACAGCAGGAGGGTTATGCTAAACATAATGGAGCAAGAATAATTCTAGCATCAGTAATGATTCTTATCTGTGTTTTTTCAGTCATTGATGAGTTTAATCTAGAGGAGTTGGAAAAGAAACCACTATCTACTCTTGGCATTGGTCGCCATTGTGCAGCTGGAGTCTGCACAGTAGAAAATTTTGGTGGAACCAGGTGACAAAAAATAATTAAATATATGTCTTTTGTTTTCTTTCAAAGGTCTAATCTCTTTATGGCTCTATTCCCCAAAGTTCCTCTTATCCCTGATAAAAACTACACTATCAATTATTGTAAAATGAGACTTAGAGCCCTGGTTTTTAATGCCAAATTTGATTAATTATTACACAGTCTACGATAATAACCAGTGCATCTAAAACAGAATATTGACCTATCTGTAGCCTAATACCATAATCAATTCTAATCCATACTATAAAACACTTTTTACATGTGTCTTGCTGTTTGCACAATAATTAAGTGCTCAAAAACTGGACTAACTTTAGCTTCTCTTATTTTCTGTTTTTTTATTTCATGTGCATATTTAACTTGACAGTTTAGTTCATGTTAAATTTAAATTTCTCTTTCTATTCTTAGTATCTTTATGTTTAACATTTTGCTCTTCTGTCTTACTGTGTACTTATTATTTGTTCGGGGTTTTCTAATTTACTGTTCATATTTAATGTGTATGTTTTACTTGAGATTTTAGATAATGTGAAATTAAAATTCATTTTCTCTTCTTAGTATTTTTTACAATTTAAGCATTTTTTCTATACTCTCTTACTGTGTTTATCATTTATTAGGCTTTAAAACTGAGACCTGATTAGTAATTTTGTACCGCTAGCATGCAAATGTGAGCTGCCATGACAACAAAGTTCCTTGAATCCTTAATCAAAAACAGCTAAATACTCTAAGAAAGAGTGTGTTGTTTCATATATTTGAAAAATCAACCAGAGCTTTTATTTTCAGTATTTTGTGTGTTTTTCCTTCTGTGTGAGTCTTACAGAAACTTCCCCCCAACAAATGAACACTGCAATTTTTGCACAGTTAATTACTTTATTCTGTCTATTTGTTAAAAAGGCTAGTTGATTGTGTTCTTCTTTTATTCTCTTTTTTATTGTATATTTGTATATATTTATTTATTATTCTCATTTCTATGATTGGGCTTGCTCCGGGACCAGGGTAACCTAATTTCGTCCCACCCATGTTTTACATGGGTTGAATGACAATAAAACTCCTTGAATCCTTGAACTATTGCGTGCTTTTATTTTGAAAGGCAGGACCGGAAGTCCTTCCCATATTTGGGTTTCTTTAACAGGTGTCAGTTGCTAGGGTACAATCCGCTACATGGCAACGGCCCCACCGAGAGGAAAAGTTTGAATTTTCATGATTTTGTCTTTTGATGGAAACAAAAAGATGAAGAGTTTCTTTCTCGCTTCGTGTCCGGATAAAGAAGAAAAGACGCTTTGAGATGAAAATGCCAGCGACCAAAGTGATTAAACAAACCCCGGTGGAGTCCGTGAGGAAGCCCGTGGACAGAAAGAAACCGGGGAAGGTAAAAGCTGTGACCGCGGCGCAGAGTGAACTCAAAGTACCCGCCGTGCGTAAAAGCCGCGCGTCAAGCTGCCCCAGGTGTCCGCAGAGGGACCGGGGTGAGGAGGGGGGGTCCGGGGCGAGGCGCACGGCCCTCAGGCAGAGCTGTGAGCGGAGGGCCAGGTCCAGCTCCAACGCCCCGGGACAGAAGCAGGAGGGTCGGACAGTTTCCAGCTCAGTGAGGAACAAAGAGTTCACCAACCTGAAGATGAGCACGTGCCCGAGGGAGCAGAGGGGCGTCAGGGGGGAGGTTAAACACACCATCCAAAGGTGAGACAGGACAGGTGTGTGGTCCAGGTCAAAGTAAACTAAAGGTTCAGTTTAAATCATTATTTACTGCTCGTTTCTGTTTCTCCAGTGAAGCTCGTGTGAATTGTTTTAAAAATTTTGTTATGGCACAACTTTTTTACATGAGAGGTTACAATAATACAATATTTAATAATGAACACATTTTTAACACTTGAAATTGACACCCTACAAAACTGGAAAGGAGCAACTGGAAGAATAAAATTCTTATTTTTGGCTGC
Source organism: Thalassoma bifasciatum (assembly GCA_008086565.1). Lineage (NCBI taxonomy): Eukaryota > Metazoa > Chordata > Actinopteri > Labriformes > Labridae > Thalassoma > Thalassoma bifasciatum. The sequence goes on along the minus strand of RPOG01003023.1, from coordinate 51,473 downwards.
CTCCATTCTTAACTCAAAACTTTTAAGTGTTTTACCACCAAAATTATAATAATAATAATAATACATTTTATTTAAGGGCGCCTTTCATGGCACTCAAGGTCACCTTACAAGAATAAGTGCATTAAAAGAGGACTGAAACAGATATAAAACAAGCAATACAATATAATGCAATATAAAACAATAAATTAAAATACAAAACAGTGCAAAGGTGGTGAAAGGTCAGAGGGAGTAGGCGAGTTTAAACAGATGGGTTTTGAGTCTGGATTTGAAGAGGGGTACGGACCGAGTGTTGCGGAGGTCAGGTGGGAGTGGGTTCCATAGCTGACCATCACCATCAACCCCACTCTTTAAAAAAAGAACTCAAATCACAAGATAAACAAGCTGGAAATAAAAAAAAAACATTCTAACTAACTAACTAAATAAATAAATAACTGAATAAATAAATAAATAAAACAAAGATATCGAAATCCAAGTTCATAACTTCTAAACTATCTCTCTTCCCTCTGGAACACCTTACCACAACACATCCGAGCCTGTCCAAACCCATCCACATTCAAAACACTCCTCAAAACACATCTTTTTAAAACTGCTTTTAATGTCTAATTGCTTTTAAATGTATCCCATGGTTTTATTTTGTCTTGTTTTCATTGTTATAGGTTATTATTATTGTTATCATTACTGTGTTGTTTTATTTGATGTTTTTATGTCTGTGAAGCGTCTTTGAGTATCTAGAAAAGCGCTTTATAAATAAAATTTATTATTATTATTATATATTTTTAAAACTGAAAAATATTTTACACCCCTTCAAGTCATCCTGCTGAGATTTCCACAATTAAACACCAATAACCAAAATACACATTTGTTTCAATGTTGTCCTAGCAAATTGATAATTGATGCTTAGAATTAAATGTCCGTCTATGGTTTTCAGAAGAGAAGACTTTTTTGCAGTGGTCAGACTCTCTCATCATCAATACAAGATCTTTGTGAAAAATTAATGCAACACTGGGTGAAAATAAATCTTGTGACATTGCAGAAGCTCATCGAAACGATACCACAGCGAATAATCAAAGCTAAAGGTGCTCCAACCAAATATTAGAGTGTGTGACCTTTTTTGAGAATCAACGTTATAGCAAAGATACAGGTTAAAGTATATTTAATAGGTGTGATAAAGTGTAGTGAACAAGTGGAATAATCCACAGTTAGCAGCGGGGAATGTAAAGCAAAAAGCTTTGGTAACGCACTCTGAACAGGTGGAACAATGTAAAAACAGGAGGTGGAGTGTTTTTCATGTTTTGTGAGCAAATGGGTTTGGATAATGTATCATGAAGAGATGTGATAACCTTCAGTGAACGGGTTAAGTATTGCATACTTCAATGAATGACTGGCACAGTGTATTGTGTCCAGGTACAATAATATTCATTGGGATAACAGATACTGTTTCATGTCAGCTGTGTAATGTATAGTAAACTGAGGGGGTTATAAAATGAAAAGATAGGATAATGTTTGGTATAGGGCTGAATGATTTACCGAAAGAACTAATTGCTATATTGCAATTGTGATTTTTTGTGTGGTTATTTCTAAGTTCATATTTTTCATGTTTTTAAACAAACACACTGTACAACATGAATAGTTACATTAATTACAGCACAACAACAACAACCCACTACCACTACAACTTGTGACTTCTTTTTGTCCATTTAAGTCACTTTTTGCTTCTTTTTGTGCCACTTTTGGACAAATTTTTTGATACTTTCTCACTATTTCCCAGGTTCACTACCAATTTTCTTGCCCAATCTTGACACTTTTCACTTTTTTTTGCCACTTTTGGACCATTTTTGCAACAAACTGACTATATTCCAAGGTTAATCCCAACTTTTATTCCATTTCAGTCACGTCTGTCCATTTTTAACCCTTTTCACTGTTTTTTCGTCACTGTTTTTCACCATTGTTGTGACTCTCTCAATTTTTAAAAGTTTCTACCAAATTTTTTCTTGCTAATTTTTGTTGCTTTTTGTCCATTTACCACTTTTCACTCTTGTTTTACCACTTTTGGTCCTTTTTTTGCTACTTTTCAAGTATTTCAGGGTTTTATCCCAATTTAAATGCCAATTTTTGTCGCTTTTTCGGTCATTTTTTACTACCTCATACCAAGTTTTATTGCTTCTCTTTGCTGTTTTTGCCTCTTTTTACCGCTCAGATGGTTTCTTTTGTAAATGTAGTTTTCAACAGTTTGTCTCAATGGATAAGCAGGGTTGGATTTCTGGTGTAGAGAAGAAAACGTCTGCTGCAAAAACTGTATCTGATATTTTGACATAGAATATTGCAACAAGACATGTTGTGATTTAATCTAATTTGTGATTAATTGCTCAGCCCTAGTGAGGTATATTCTCTGAAACATAAATTTGTTGGAGTCTGCTCAGAGATTCTTTCCCCTGAAACTCCTGAGTGAAAATCAAACCAGATCTTGGCGTTAGATTTCTGTTGGGCCGTGTTCAGGTCACAGGATCGTCTCTGTATAAAGTTAGACAGTCATCCTGCTGCTGGCCTTCACCATCTGTTCCTCTGGATTAATCCACACGCTTTACCTCCCACAGAGCTGCAGGTGAGCTTTGGCAAACCCGTGTGCCTCTGTAAACATCCAGGAACAACAGATGCTTTGTTTAAACTGCTTCAGATTGAACTATAAATGGACACCGCTCTCCTGCTGAACCTTCATGTGATCCACAAAGACTTAACCAGCTCCTGTTGTTCTCTTTCAGCCACAGAGCTTTCACCGTCATCCCCCCAAACCCGAAGAAGCGAAGAGAGATCCAGAGGAGTGAGTCTTTTTGTTCTTACTTCATCTGTAACATTCATATGTGACTGAAAAAATGAGGCATGCTTTTCATTTTTCATTCTTATTTGTGATTGGTTGAGCAGAAGCGGAGGCGGAGCTCGCTGCTTTAGAGGAGCTTCGACTGAGCAGAGCGATGGCTTACGTCTCCATCGACCCCAGCAGTGTTGGTGAGATGATATGTGATACAATATTTCTGGAGTATAAGTCGCACCATTCAAAAAAAAAATGCATCATGAAGAAGAAAAAACATACACAAGTCTCATTTTGGGGAAATTTATTAAACAAAATCCAAGACCAAGACCAAACATTTCATCTTGAAAGGCAAGTTATAATTATAACAATAGAATAAATAACAACAGGCTGAATAGGTGTACAGTACGGTGGCCCCTGAAGGCCAATATATTACAAAAAAAGCAAAAAAAATTAATTCAACAGAAAAAAAAATTCTCTGAACAAAAATATATTTCATCAAACAAAAATAAATTTCAGGGAACGCAAAATAAATGTCACAGATTCCGGTTTCGTGAAACTTATTTTGCGACCTATTAAAATTGTTTTGTGATCTGTGAAATTTATTTTGCTACTTGTGAAATTTATTTTGCAATCATGAATATTTGTTTTGGGATCCATGAAATATATTTCGTGAAAATTGAAGTTTATTTTTGTGATCCCTGAAAATTTAATATGTGATCAGTGAAAATTTACTATGTGATCTGTGAAATTCATTTTTGTTCTGAGAAATTTATCTGGCGCTTTTTGCAACATTTATTCCCATTGGCCTTCAGGGCCACCGTAGTACTGTACATTGATATAACACATTAAAGGTTATTCAGCTATATAAAACATAAAAAACAAATTGAATAGGTGTCTGGTATGTTAACGAAACTTATTAACAGTTATTAAAATACACTGCAGCATAAAAAACATATGCAGAGAGGATGAATAGGAGGATCAGAAATAAAGTCACTACTTGCAGCTTGTGATCTGCAGAGTATGATTTTCTTTTTGGGGGCATTTGAGTTTAGTCTTTCACCGTTGTCTTTTAGTTCATGTTTAAATTAATTTTCAGCCCTCTTGCGGCTGTAGGTAACATTTACTTCTTGATCATGTCAGTCAGGGTGGAATAATTTTAAGAACATGTGAAATAATATATTTTAATATAAGTTGCACCTGAGTATAAGTCACAGGACCAGCCAAACTATGAATCTAATCTGATGTGTGTGTTTCTGTGTGTTTCTGTGTGTTTCTGTGTGTGAGCAGGCGGCTGTATGAGTCTGGAGGAAGTACGGTTGAAGCAGCAGCAGGAGATGATGAAAGCCAAGAGGAAACCAAAACCGGTCAGACAACGTTTGATTTATTTACATTTAACCTGAACATTTCAGGAATTAATCTGTAATGTGTCTTTTTATTGTTATTTCAGATAAAGACACAGGTGATGGGGCCGACACCCGTCATGGAAATCTGATCGTCTGTAGTTTCAAACAGAAACTTCACACTGCAATAAACTGAGTTAAAAATCACACATTTAACATTAAATTTTATAATTCACAGATATAAAACAAAACTCTTGTAATGATCTCAATACAAAGTCTGGCTCTGTTTATGTGCTGATTTCTTTTGAAATGTTTGTATATAATCTTTAGTTCGTGATGTGTTCTGTTCCTTTTTTTGTATATTGTGAATTGTCTTATGAAACGTGCAGCTTAAAGGGTTAGGTCACCCAATTTAACAATAAAAGAATTTTCTCACTCTCATTTTGAAGCTGTATGCCGTGATTTCTTTAATAATTGGCATTCAGGAATTTATTTGCATCCATTTTTTTTGTGTCATTTTGGGTTTGCTTCCTGCAAGAAACACACTTTAAACACCCGTCATGTGCATATCACAATATAATGTTTGCTAAATGATATGTTTGTAAGAATATTTAGAGTCTTTTTTTGCAGGTTTTATGACACTATTTTGGAAAAATCCAATCAACTTTACATTCTTGTGTAGTTGCAGAACAAAGAATGGAAGTGTTTCCTGTTACATCTGATCATTTTCAGTAAATTTGGTGAAAAAGAAGGAAAATATTTTTGTTTGACAGCATGATTTAGTAAAAAAAAAAAGGATTAAATGTTGAATATCTTTAGAATTCTCATCTGGAATTAGGTTTGGGAGATAACAGTAGTTGCCAGATGAAGGGTGAGTAATAAGCAGGAAGTAAATTGAGTCTAGTTTTTCTTCAGGGTTTGTTTCTGTAATTCTCTCCTCTTCCAGCAGAGGTCATTTTCTGCCTGTTTCAGAGGAAAAGGAAGGTGCACACAGAGGGTGGGATGGTGATGATCACACAGCATGTTGTTTGAATGAAAACAGGCTCTTTGGATTACATTAAATTCTTCAAAGAAATAAGCTTCCATTAGAAACACAGTCAGAGAAGGAGAAACCAAAACTGCAGCTCCACAGTGAGATGAGGTCACATCCAAACCTCTTCACTGCTGCATTCAAACACCTTTTCTCATTTAGTGTGTTCTAATTTTACCTGGACAGTCTTTGCATAACACCTGAACACACAGAGGAGAGGACAGTGAGCTAAATGTCAGCTTCGTGAGTCTGGAGCAGGCATGCATAATTAAAAATGTCATATTAGGTGACAGAAGCAGCCAAACGCGCATGCGTGAGGGATATTGCAATATCTGTAGTCGAAGCAGCTGCAATTGTTTTGTGTGGCCATGTTTGTAGTCCAGGAGAGACGCCATTCTGTGACGCTGTTGACGCGTTCAATGACTTCTCAGAAGCTCGGACATTTCAAAAACAGTCAGTTTTACTATCACATATTTGTTAATTCCTCATAATTAATAGTAATTTATATGAGTTAATTCTCATTCAGTCGGTCAAATTTTTAATACCTTTGTAATACTTTTCATGGATAGTTAGTTTTATGGAACAGTCATAAATAGAAAAATCATTGCTTGCCTCACTGTGAAAAGTCTTCAGAAGTTAACAGCATGGATTGTAGGTTTCCTAAATTAATCTTACAAATTAGTCTGAGGAAAGAAATTCAGCTTTATTGCTTTTATTCAGTGAAAAACCTTGAATACCATAATTCTTATCTGAAACAGCTCTTTTAATCTTATGTAAACAGGCTTCCATTTGACTTTAACTGAGAATTTCATACAGATTATTTCTTATCACATCCTTTCAACTTAGTAGCTCAAAATTCTGACTTTTAATTCGATAGTTTTAACCAAGTTCAAATTAGAGATGGTGTCCGTAGAGTTCATTGTTTCTTTAAGCTGAAGAAACACGCTTCCATATAATCATGACTTATTATTTCATAATTTCAATGTATTATCTTATTATTTTGATCCAGTATCTAAAAACTATAACTTCATATCTTATAAACTATCCCTTTTTGTGGCAAGTTTCCTAATTTTTACCTGAAAGAAAAAAGTTTCTATATGCTTATAATCAGAATCAGAATCAAAATCAGAATCAACTTTAATCACCAGGAATGCTTGAACATGCAAGGAATTTACTTTTGCACACTGTGCTCTCTTGTACAAGGTAGTAGTAGGCATAAAAAAGGAAAATAACAATAATAAAATTTTGCATATAGAATATTATCAACAACTATTAACACATAAGAATAGCAGATAGACAAGACTCATATTCACAGGCTAAAAAATGATGATAATAGTGCAGTGATAAGTGATGCAAGGATGCAGGTATTAAATGTAGTTTAAGAAAAGTTGCATAGTGGGTTAAATAAGAACAATAAATAATAATTATAACTTAGTTTACAAAGTGATGATTTCTTATCTCATAGTTTCAACATAGGATCTCATTCTTTGGACTTGGTATTTAAAAAGTATGATTTATATTTCATAGTTTTGACTCCCATAGATTTTGTTTCTTGGGCTTACAACGAGGTGTCTCACAATTCTTTTTTTTTTTTTTAAGGGTCTTCTAATATGTCATAATTACACTTTTTCTGTAAGCAAGTTTGCAGTTTTCTACCTAGTGGAAACTGTCTTCTTCTACGAAGGAGTATTAGGGTCACATTGAGAAAAGAAAATGAGGGGAGGAATTTTTTTCCCCCTCTCCCTCACCCAGTCGGTAAAGTCGAAATGTCGAGAATTAAGTTGAAATGTCGAGAATAAAGTCGAAATGTTGAGAATAAAGTCAAAATGTTGAGAATAAAGTTGAAATATAATGTCGAGGATAAAGTCGAAATGTCGAGAATAAAGTCGAAATGTTGAGAATAAAGTCGAAATGTGAGAATAAAGTCAAAATGTTGAGAATAAAAACGAAATGTTGAGAATAAAGTTGAAATGTTGAGAATAAAGTTGAAATGTTGAGAATAAAGTTGAAATGTTGAGAATACAGTTAAAATATAATGTTGAGAATAAAGTTGAAATATAATGTTGAGAATAAAGTCGAAATGTTGAGAATAAAAACAAGTGTTGAGAATAAAAACGAAATGTTGAGAATAAAGTTGAAATGTTGAGAATAAAGTTGAAATGTGAGAATAAAGTCAAAATATTGAGAATAAAAACGAAATGTTGAGAATAAAGTTGAAATGTTGAGAATAAAGTCGAAATGTCCAAAATAAAGTCGAAATGTTGAGAATAAAGTTGAAATGTGAGAATAAAGTCAAAATATTGAGAATAAAAACGAAATGTTGAGAATAAAGTTGAAATGTTGAGAATAAAGTCGAAATGTCCAAAATAAAGTCGAAATGTTGAGAATAAAAACGAAATGTTGAGAATAAAGTTGAAATGTTGAGAATAAAGTCGAAATGTCGAGAATAAAGTCGAAATGTTGAGAATAAAGTTGAAATATAATGTCGAGAATAAAGTCGAAATGTCCAAAATAAAGTCGAAATGTTGAGAATAAAGTTGAAATGTGAGAATAAAGTTGAAATGTTGAGAATAAAGTTGAAATGTTGAGAATAAAGTTAAAATATAATGTTGAGAATAAAGTTGAAATATAATGTTGAGAATAAAGTCAAAATGTTGAGAATAAAGTGGAAATGTTGAGAATAAAGTCGAAATGTGGAGAATAAAGTCGAAATGTTGAGAATAAAAACGAAATGTTGAGAATTAAGTGGAAATGTTGAGAATAAAGTTGAAATATAATGTTGAGAATAAAGTTGAAAAATAATGTCGAGAATAAAGTTGAAAAATAATGTCGAGAATAAAGTTGAAATGTTGAGAGTAAAGTCGAAATGTGGAGAATAAAGTCAAAATGTTGAGAATAAAGTCGAAATGTCGAGAATAAGGTCGAAATGTTGAGAATAAAGTTGAAATATAATGTCGAGAATAAAGTCGAAATGTCGAGTAAAAGTCGAAATATCGAGAATAAAGTCGAAATTTTGAGAATAAAGTTGAAATGTTGGGAATAAAGTTGAAATATCATGTCGAGAATAAAGTCGAAATGTTGAGAATAAAGTCGAAATGTTGAAAATAAAGTCGAAATGGTGAGAATAAAGTTGAAATGTTGAGAATAAAGTCGAAATATAATATTGAGAATAAAGTTGAAATATAATGTCGAGAATAAAGTCAAAATGTTGAGAATAAAGTTGAAATGTTGAGAATAAAGTTGAAATATAATGTCGAGAATAAAGTCGAAATGTCGAGAATAAAGTTGAAATATAATGTCGAGAATAAAGTTGAAATATAATTTCGAGAATAAAGTTGAAATGTTGAGAATAAAGTCGAAATGTCGAGAATAAAGTCGAAATGTCGAGAATAAAGTCGAAATGTTGAGAATAAAGTCGAAATGTGGAGAATAAAGTCGAAATGTCGAGAATAAAGTCGAAATGTTGAGAATAAAGTTGAAATGTGGAGAATAAAGTCGAAATGTCGAGAATAAAGTCGAAATGTTGAGCATAAAGTCGAAATGTGGAGAATAAAGTCGAAATGTGAGAATAAAGTCGTAATGTTGAGAATAAAGTCGAAATGTTGAGAATAAAGTTGAACTATAATGTCGAGAATAAAGTCGAAATGTCGAGAATAAAGTCGAAATGTTGAGAATAAAGTCGAAATGTGAGAATAAAGTCGTAATGTTGGGAATAAAGTCGAAATGTTGAGAATAAAGTTGAAATATAATGTCGAGAATAAAGTCGAAATGTCGAGAATAAAGTCGAAATGTGAGAATAAAGTCGAAATGTGAGAATAAAGTCGTAATGTTGAGAATAAAGTCCAAATGTGAGAATAAAGTCGAAATGTGAGAATAAAGTCGTAATGTTGAGAATAAAGTTGAAATATAATGTTGAGAATAAAGTCGAAATGTTGAGAATAAAGTCGAAATGTGGAGAATAAAGTCGAAATGTTGAGAATAAAGTTGAAATGTTGAGAATAAAGTCGAAATGTCGAGAATAAAGTCGAGTTTGACTTTATTCTCGACATTTCGACTTTACTGACTTGATGAGGAGGAGGGGGAAAAAAATTCTTCCTCCCATTTTTTCCCCTCACTGTGGCCCCAATACTCCGTCGTACTTCTTCTGCACGTCAGAGTTTCGGTTTATCTCAAGGATTTCTGGTGTTTTTTTTGCTGTAACACTGAGATTTCCCACGGTCCGTGAAGGCCTCGTGGCTCGGTGGCTGCTGAGCTGATCTTTGTGCGAACGAAGCAGAGCGGTCGCAGTTAGCAACGGGCAGCAAACACACACCGAGGGGGACGGAAGACGGAGCTTCGGAGCCCCAAAATCCACACACACTGCGACTACACAGCGACAGAAGCGGCCTTAAAATGGTAAGGAGACTCTTAACGGCTGTAAACTTCAGCTGGAGGCGCTATTTTCTCATGACAATCAATCCAGCCCCGGAGCTAACGTGCTAATGCTAAATGCTAGCGGACTGTTTTCCTGACTCATTATTGAGAAGCTAGGCTGCCATTTTACAACACAGGCAGCTGCTCTGGAGCCTCCATCAGGACACAATTCAGAGTAAATAAACCACAAACTCTTTATTTATATTTACGAATTCACTACAATAACCCAACATTACGTTTGTAACCCCGTTTGTTGATTTAAAGCTCCTCAGCCCGAGCTAACGTTACCTGGGAGCTAACAGCTAACTGAGGCTAACAGTGTTGCGTAGCAGAGTCTGACACCTTTAACGGCTTCTCTCAGGATTAACCCAACATGTTTGGTTAAAAGCAGTAAACACACAGCTTCTGTGTATTTGGTTTGATTAATTCAGGGTCTTTATTTAGCTGATGCTGCTTCTGCTCGTGACTGAAGTGGACACATCGGCCCTGAGCTGCTGCTGGAGTGAAGGATAGTGATTTTAACCTGGAACTGGAGGAGTCATACACTCCAGGAATAACAAGAAAAACACCTGATTAATGCCACACATGACAACAAAACACAGCTGTTAGAGTCAAGTACAGAATTAGATGTAGGTTATCGAAAGCGGATCTGAAATCGGAGTGGATCAGGTTCCCCAGGTTTGGATCTGGTCTCTATCAGATCTTTAAGGCAACTTTGTTTATAAGGCACATTTCATACACAAGGCATCTGTTTACTACACATGAAACAAAAAAAATATGACCATAAACAGTAAATAAATAAATGAAATACAGTTTAAAAAGTAATATCCAAATGGGACTGGATTAGAAATTTAAAGGGGCAGTCAGCAGTTTGAAAGCGATCACAAAAAAAGTCAAATTTTTTATACATTAGCGAAGTCATAATATGCACCTAAATGGGTCATTTCTAAAAGCTATTTCTTAGCTTCCCAATCAGGACTGAACGGGTCGAATTGGACTGGATTGATTTACGGCGCGCTGAGGTCTCTATGGCAACACCACGCCGACTGATGAAAATAAAAGAAATCTGTGTTGTTTTCTGCTGAAAACAATTTCTACATTTTATTTAGTAGTTATAGTGGAAATAGGGGCTGGACCATTGACTGTATATAGAATGGACAGTGTGCTTCCGCCTGTTGCCGCTCTACGATTTTGAAGCTAAAAAAACCCGTTTCTCTAGCCGCCAGAGTTTGCGCAGTAGGGAATTTCCGGTGGAGCAGAGTAAAAAACAGAAATAAAAATATTTATTTCTTCTTCTTCAGAAGGAGGTTCAGAAGTCTCCTTTTGGCTCTTTCCAGAAGTTTCTTATATCCCCGATAAACACTACTCACGAACGGCAGCTGTCAAGTATCGTAAAACGAAACTCATATCGCGGTTTTTAACGTCCAATAACTAATGAGAAACTAACTTCTCAGGAAAAAAAACACCTGAACACCATGCAGCCAAATGACATCATCATACTACCTTAGCGTAAAGATGAGAGAAACGTTTCTACGAGGTATCATAATTTTTTAAAGTTTTCCCGGCTCATATCTGGAATACATGGGGAGGCGGGGCTTATGACCTATACTGCAGCCAGACACCAGGGGGCGGGGCTTATGACCTATACTGCAGCCAGACACCAGGGGGCGGGGCATCTGCTGGAGGCTTCAGTTTGAGCCGAACGTCGTTACGTCCACTCATTATACAGTCTATGATTCCAACCTGAGAGTCTGTCAATAAAATACAAAGTGATGTTATGTTTGCTTTGCTTGGTATATAGCACAGAGTAACCGAGCTACAAGGTACCAATATGCTGATATCTTACAATGTTTGCTTGTTGTTTAGTTTCAAACAACAGGGCTATGTAACTGTTGATAAACACATTATCTCATCGCGCTGTGTTCAGTTAGAACTCGTCTTGAATTAAAAAAAAAGTAGTGTTAAAAGTTAGATCCAATCTCCATTCATCTTTTATAACAAATACACGTGCACTTTCTCATGACACCTCCAGGAGTCTTCCAGCCAGAGGGAGTCCACTGCAAACAGATTCTGCTTACAGCTGCTTTAATTGATGAGAGGCTTTTTACTGAATTAATTGCAATTACTTACATTTTAATCACATGTCAATATGTTATAAGCTTAAACAACAAAGTCATGTTTAGTTTCAGTCTTGCGTACTTTTTGGAAACATAAAGCGCTGTAGTATACATGCCAGGCCTGTAGATGGCGATATAACAATAGGAGCCGTGTACAGGACAGTGGTGTTTATTGAAAACTTCTTCGCTGATTGCAGAAATGGTGTAATAGATGCACATGTTGTTGAGAGAGAGTCGGCAGATTCAGCAGCACTAGCACGACATGTTAGTCCGCTATTGTTGTTGTTGTTTGGTTCACGCATGGTACAGTGAAGGTTCAATGCAAATACAAGGCAATGGTGAAATGGCGCTGATGATTTTGCAATATTTTTGTTTCCTGTGATATTTTTTTAAGTTTACTTCTTCATTCTATTCAGCTGAATTCTCCCTGAAATGGTGACAGACTCTCAGACAAAGCTGAACAAAGCACAGAGCTGAAAACTTTTAACCCTGAAAGTGTTAAATAAAGCACCTTAATTCATGTTTACTGTAAGTAAACTGTCAGATTATCTAAATCCCTGCTATGCTCCACTCACATTCACCGCTCCCTCTCTCTCTGTCGCTCAACCACTCACGCTGCACGTCACTCTGCCCGACCCTGATAACAGCAGGTGAGATGACAAAGCGCTGAAATAACTGTGCGAGCTGTTGCCTGTAAAGTGGGCGAATATATTGCAATACATTATATACCTTGCGACATGAAATTCTCTTAATATGCAATAGGGAATCCTTTTGTTTACAACATGGGTGTAAAAGCTGATGATACTGTGATGATTTTTAAAACCACATGCTTCAAAATTTAATCTCAGTTTATGAAGGAAACCAAAACACCTGATGTGTTTCAGACCTAAAGCTGTGAGTGAAAGAAAGAGCAGTGGTGGTCCAGTTATTTCTGGAAACAGTAAAGAGACACATCATTAGAGTTTTTTCTTGTCTTGAATCAAAGTTTTAATTTTTGTTTTTGTGACAGTGCTGATATACACACACACGATGAGAGGAGCAGAGAAAGGATAGGATGTACTTTGTTGTCCCTAAAGGGAAATTTGCCTGGGAACTCACTGGTTCACACTGTATCATAAAACAAACAGCACTCAGACAGCAGCTATAAATACAGACAACACTTGAAATGAATAAGCTCCTTGAATTTGCTCAATGATGTCCACACTGTAAAATGCGATTGTGCACATTTGGTGTTCAAGTTTATTACTGAAGCAGTTGTAATAACACTTATCTTTTCAAATACAAAATATATTCCAACTTGTCTGAATAAATTGGTGATGCATGACGACCTGACAACACCTTAGCCCCTCCCAGCTGTTTAGTACAGCTACAGCTTCCAACACATATCCATCACAGGCAACTGAAGAGTTCACTTAAGGTGAAATAGATTCATTATTTTAAACAAGTGCATGAAGAAGTTAAGTTAACTAATAAGTCTAAATAACCTAAACTAAAACATCTTATTAAACCAATATAAGGTTTGTTGGAGTAAGAACAACAAAATGTATTTATTAACCAAACTTAAAATTATATAGTAGCCCTTTACATCATATTTTTGCGATGAAACAACAAGTTACAATTAAAGGGAGATAAATAACACCAGTAAAATGAGAGTAAAATATTGCACTTACTTATAAGCTAAGAGTAAAAACATTACGTTGTTGGTCAGTTTCCATCTGTGTTGAATTTAGGTTTGTATGTTGAAGAACCTCAGCTAAATATTAGTTGTTTTCACATCATTATAAAACAATATTAGGGATTTTAAATAGGTTAAAAGCAACAACCAGTAAACATTTGAATTAATATTCACTGTGGTTAAAGTTTGTTGAAGCTGTTTGTAACTATGTTGATATTGTGAGATTACGGGCTGTAAAATACTAAGTTTCTTATTTCCAAACGCATCCAGTGTCGTCGTTTGAGCGTTGAGGTTAAACCGAGCGTGTGCAGACTCGCCCTCTCTCCTCAGAATCAACCCGTTAAAGTGGGAGGATCCGCATGTGTGTGTGCAGACAGTCGGGTGGGTGTATGTTGGTATTCAGAACATCTAACGTGGGACGATCATTTTGCATGCAGGATAAAGCAGCTGCAGACTGAGATGGTTGTTCACAGGCGACAAAAAAGCAACAAAGGAAACGCTCACATCCGCTCGTTGGATGTAACTCGCTCCTAGTTGTGATTTCCTGGCGGTGTCACGATGACGCTGGTGTGTTTCATTCATGGATTCCTCTTCCTGCAGCTTTCATTGACGTATTTGGTGAGGGGAAGGTGTTTTCTGCTCAGTGTTTACACTACACCGAGCACGTTACACACACACACACGCACACACACGTACACACACTGAGTTCAGGAGACTCTTCTCCACGTTAAGTTGGCATGCATCACTGCAGTCAGTGTGTGTGTGAGTGTTTGGCAGCAGGGAATGGTTCTTTTAGGCTGGGCAATTAATCGCAAATTAGATTAATTTTGAATGTATTCTGCTTCAATATTTCCAGAACCTGAAATGTTAGAATACCAGATACATTTTTTTTTTGCAGTAGATGTTTTATACTCTACACCAAAGAGACAAATAGTTGAAAACTACCTTTGCAAAAAAATAAAAACAAGCTTAGTTGCGGAAAGTGACAAATACAGCAAGAAGTAGCAATAAGGAAATAAATGAAAAATGGTCAAAAAGCTGCAAAAGTTGGTAAGAAATTTTGAGGAAAACACAGGAAAGAGTCAGAAAGAAGCAAAAAATAGTCCACAGGGGTCAAAAAAAGAGGTTAAAAATGCCTTAAATGGACTAAAAGCAGACAAAATTAATGAGAATACTGGGAAAAAAACAGAGGAAATAGTCAGAGAGAAGCCAAAAGTGGTGCAAAAGTTGTCATAAAGAAGTGAAAAGTGACTAAAATGGACAAAAAGTAGTTAAAATGGGCAAAGATATTGAGGTGAAAACATAGGTAATAGTCAAAAAGTAGCAAAAAGTGACTTAAAAGGAAAAAAGCAGTTAAAATTGGTGAGAATTTTGGGGGAAAACACAAAACATAAGTCTGAAAAAAGCAAAAAAATAGTTTAAAAGTGGTTAAAAAAAAAGAGTGAAAATTGGCCAAAATGGACAGGAAGCAGTCACAAGTAGCAAAAATGATCTTAAGTTCATAGTAAAGTTCAAATATATTCCTGTCTTTATGGATTTGATGTAATATTCTTATTTTCTGAGGCTCTAAATTTGGGGTTTTCTTCATTTGTGAGTCATAATCATCAACATTTAAAGCAATAAAGGCTTTAAATTATCCACTCCATGCATAATAAGTCAGTATAATATCTGGTTTCTAAATATCTGAAACAAGTGGCTGAAAATATTTAACTTTTTTCGTGATAGTCTAATTTATTTAGATGTACCTATATATGCAAACAGTTTCAATTTCGGATTTTTGACTCCTACTTTTATCCCTCATGTTTGTGCTTTTCTTGTTCAAAATGAAAATTAAAAAGAAAGATCATCCCCTTCAATAAAGCAGCTCATATCAAATTTGCCACATTAATCAAAATATCTCTTCTTTTTTATAAAGTTATTCAATCCTAGTTGTATTTATTGAATATGGTGCTTGTTAAATGAAGTGTGATTTATTGCTTGTGTTTGATTAACAACACATAAGATGAGGAACCTGAAAATAATCTCACAATACAGGGGAAAATAATTAGATTATTTTTGCAAATCTGTGCTCCTTCTTTGGCAGAGGGATGTCACTTTTAGGAGTTTTTCTGTGGCTGTTCTGAATCAGAGACGTGTTGTTTTGGTTGATGTTGTGTCCTTTACCCGGTTTGACCCGCTCAGGTCAATGTGTTAAAGATGTTGGAGCGCAGTGACAGTGCGTCGAGTCTTTACTGGACTGACCCTCTGAATGCTGAGCAGGGCAGGAGAAATCAAAAGCTGCTTACGCTAATGAAACCGCCTGCTCACCGCGGCACACGATGGGTTAGCACACACACACTAACATGATGTGTGTCAGTGTTGAAGAAATGCTCGTCACTGTGATTCAGATTCAGCAGAAGCTCCAGCTCCTCGTGACTCACCATCAGCGTCTGATGCTTTTGTTTTGGTCCCTGAATGAGACGAAAAACTGAAACCAAAGTCCGATGTGCGACTCTGTGGAAAAGCAGAAGTGTTGTCAGGTTCCTCTCTGTGGTTTGTGTTGTGTTTTTAAATGTAGGGTATGAGGCTGTTGAGTCTAGCCAGGACACACGGTGACCAGGGTAATCAGATTTACCCGGCTGAGCCTTTTTTCCCACCGGCATCGCTCCACCTCCTCTTTCTTCCTCTCTCTCTACCACTCCCTGCGTCCGTCCCATCCTGCTAATCTCTCACACACTCTGAACACACTTTTGAGTTGTGGTAAAAACACTCTGCACTACATCAGGAGTGGAGACTTCAGTTCATAAAGAAAGGTGGGATCCTCTGGCTGAATATGAGCGACGTTGGGCTGATAAACAGTTTGGAAGATAAACAGGTGTCACCTTAACGTCCAACATGAAGCTGCTGGGATTTTGGAAACATGTTGCTGCAGTCAGCGGGGTAAGGAATAAGTCTGGATATTTAGTCGGATAGTTTGTTCCCTCTCTATAATCCTTTTTCATGATGCTAATTTTGTTCATCGGCATCAATCTGACAATTGTTTCCTGCTAAATTGTTCAAAAGTATAAGAATAATATGTTTTTAAAGTGCATTATTTTGTAAAATATTTGATTATTTTTAAGATATAGTTCATGAAATGGTTACAACTTTGACTGCACAATGACCTGCTGTTTCCTGTTTTTCACTCCATCCATCATCAAAGAAACGCAAGTGTGTTGAATTTGCAGTGCTGTACAGAGTTAAAAACAAAACAATACACTTATTGTAGGATTAAAAATTCAACAATGAGCAGAGGTAAGCCAGAAAAATTCAAAATATGAACTCAATCAAGCGAATAAAAAAGATTTAAGCTATTTTCTAAAGTCTACAAAGTGCAGTTTCTGTCTAATTAAAGGTTGAATATCATTTCAGTGTCGTCATTGGCACTAAGGCCCCATCCACACGAAGACAAAACAAGGTCAAAACGCGTACGTTTTTTTGCAGAATCTGCGTATCATCCATACGAAGACGGCGTTTTGTGGGTCTGTAAACGATCATTTCTGAAACCAGGTTCCAAAGTGGGAAGATTTAGAAACGCCGTATACGCGGCTCCGTGTAAACTGGCTCTCCGCAACTTTTCAGATACGCTGACCTCATATTTTCACATTGTCATAAATACGCATGCGCCACAAGCGTCACTATGGCAACAACAACAATGGTGGCGTACTATGTAGCCCTCATATCGTTACAGCGCCCCTAGAGGTCTGGCACGTGTTTTACAGCGTCTTCATGCGCATCGAGTGCATTCATATAGACGCACACATTTTCTGAGACGCCTTCATCTTTATGACGATCGTTTTGGAAACTGTTACACGTTTTGACTTCGTGTGGATGAGGCCTAAGTCATTTCACCTGCTGTAATCTGGGTCGGGCAGAGTGACGTGCAGCGTGAGCGGTTAAACGACTGAGAGAGAGGGAGTGGTTAATGTTACTGGAGCAAAAGAGGGATTTGGACCATCCGATAGTTTACTAATAGTTAATATCACATAAGGTGCTTTTTTTTTAAACACTTGTAGGGTTAAAGGCAGCGGCTTCCAGATCTTTGCTTTGTTCAGCTTTGTCTTCGGTCTCTGTTTGTTTTTGAGCTCTAAGTTTTTGTCTATTTAACACCGTACGGTTTCATGAGCTGCCATACAACTTGAAACAGTCGTAGCTGAATGTCACGGTAAAGTGTTGCATCAAGTCCTGCAGACATTTGGCCTCATTCACAAAACGTTTGTACGCACAAATTCGTGCCTAAATCATGCGTGTGAACGTTTGACGCACAAATCTGTCATTCTTCAGTGTTTTCTTACCTGAATTTCTTCTTATCTTGCAAACAAATTAAGAACCACCTCAGACCATGCGTACGCACAAATAATAAAAGAAAGACTTTTTTCACTAAAAGCATAACATTTAAAAACTACTTTCAATAAAAGAAAGAAGCCGTAAATAGAATTCATTAATAAAAACTATGCATTGGCTGAATTTATTAAATAACCACAAAACAGACACATTTTCATCCTCACCATGCTTATAATATTGAATCTTAAATTAAATACTTAGTTAAGATCAAAAATATAATCATGCATATCAGAATGTCACATTTTTTGTTGATAAAATCGTCGACTGCTCTGACAAACAGTTTCATAAAGTTGTGCAAACTGAGTGAAGACATAAAATAATTTGCTTCTTCTTATGATTTTAAACATTTTCTGGACAAATGACTCACACACAGTTCAGCTGTTCACTCAGATTGAATTACCGGCGGTGATTTTGCGTATTTTCTCATTTCGTGTGGGGAGTAAGAACATTTCCACGCATTTATTCGTGAATGAGGCCCATTGTCATTTTTCCCATCTTCACTAAATACATTTTGCTTGTTCTGCAAATGTCTCTAAACATTGCTTGTTGCTGATTCACATCTTTGGAAAAAAATAGTTCAAGCCCTCAAAAAAGCAAAACGCAGGAGGTGGACAAACTCTGCGTCTACTCAGCCTGTGCACCGGCTGTCTGACCTGATGTGAGAGGAATCACTTGTAGGAAATATTAAGGATCATTTATTATAAACATGTATCAACATGATTAAGATTCTTTGTAATAGTGTTCATGGAAGAAGAGAGAGATAGAGGCGATTAGATGAGTCTGTTATCATCATTTCAGTGAGAATTCAGCTGAACAGAGTGAAGTAAGAAACTTGGAAATTTATCAAAATATATATTGCAGGAAACAAAAATATCCCAATGTCATTTTTCCCCAATTTTGTGCCGCACTAATCTATTGTCACAACCTGGTTAAGTAAAGTAGAGTGTTTGTAGACAGACATTTTCTTTTCACGCTGCCTTTAAGTGTCGCCCATATAAATCTTCCTCTCTGTTTTTCCTGCGTGTTTTGTTGGTTGAGTTAAGTAGGACAAAAAAATGTATTAAAAGTCTGTGTTAAATGCTGAACTCCACATAGTTTTAAGAGTTACCATGTTGAGAAAGCCTCAGGAATGAGAAAACTTCCCAACATGTCTCTGATCTCTGAGTTAATTCTGCTTGAAAATGTTTATCACCATCTGGGACGAATAAACGGGTCCCAAGTGACATCATAAACACAAACATGTCGACATCACTTGTTGACTGTTGGGATGTTGTTGCCCAAGCACAAACAGGCTAACTGTTCCCCGAAGCCAGTCACGACCTTTGACCTTTGCTGCCTCGTGTGAAGGAGGAACATGCCGCGGCGCTGCTTTACACAGCCTGGCATGGGATTCCTGTTTCACAACAAACTCTCGAGACACTGACAAGCGGTCCCATCCCGTCGGTCCCGGACCTGATTGTGGGTCAGATACTGTAAAGGGACACGGATCTGATACCTGCGACTGTGGGAATCTGAAACCTGATTCCAGAGCTGCCGTGAAGGGCACCTTTCTTCACCGCCGCTGAATAGACTACCTTCTGCAGTCAAATGGCCCCTTGGAGGTATTGTCTGCCTCAGTTGCTATGGCAACTGCAGGAGCACCTCAGGTAGGGCTTCCTGTCTGAGTGAAGCGAGGATCTGCTGAAGAGGAGCCGAATGGGCTCAATGCTAACAGACCGGTTCCTGTTCTGGACCGTCGGCTCTACAAACAGAAGATGGTGAACAGAGGAGCCGAGATCTGACACTGGAAGATGTTTTCAGCCTCTTTGACTCATGAACTGCTCACCCGACAACTTCTCCATGTTGTTTATGAGAATTTAAGAACATGAATGGTCAAATTCAACCCTGTCTTCATGCATCTTGACATGCTCTAGTAAAATAAAATTTGAAGTTTCTAGCTCCCACAGACTCCAGAAAACAGACTTTAACTTGCAAATCTAGATATAAGAACATTGATAGGCACAGGATATATACTGTACATGAACACAAATTGACATAATATCCAAAATATGGTTCAAGACAAAGGAGCAGAACCATAGACTGTATAATGAGTGGACGTAACGACGTTCGGCTCAACCTGAAGCTTCCAGCAGATGCCCCGCCCCCTGGTGTCTGGCTGCAGTGTAGGTCATAAGCCCCGCCCCCTGGTGTCTGGCTGCAGTATAGGTCATAAGCCCCGCCCCCTGGTGTCTGGCTGCAGTGTAGGTCATAAGCCCCGCCTCCCCATGTATTCCAGATATGAGCCAGGAAAACTTTAAAAAATTACGATACCTCGTAGAAACGTTTCTCTCATCCTTACTCTAAGGTAGTATGACGATGTCATTTGTCTGCATGGTGTTCGGGTGTTTTTTTTCCTGAGAAGTTAGTTTCTCATTAGTTAATGGACGTTAAAAACCGTGATATAAGTTTCGTTTTACGATAGTTGACAGCTGCCGTTCGTGAGTAGTTTTTATCGGGGATATAAGAAACTTCGGGAAAGAGCCAAAAGGAGACTAAACCTTCTGAAGAAGAAGAAGTAAATATTTTTATTTCTCTTTTTTACTCTGCTCCATTCTCTACTGCGCAGACTCTGGCTGCACAATGGCGGCTAGAGAAACGGGGTTTTTTGGCTTCAAAATCGTAGAACGGTGACAGGCGGAGCCACGCTGTTTATTCTGTATACAGTCAATGAGCAGAACACACAAAAAAACAAAACAAGGAACTTAAGCTAATTTGAGTTGTTTTTAAACTAATACATTATGTGTTTTTAAAAAGCTCATCCCAAAAACATTTAAACATTACCAATTAGTCATATTTACGAGCTATTGAAAAGTTCTCTTCCATTTAATGCAAAGGACTAAAATAGATTTTAAGTAACAATATAGCTACTTTACAAAACGTGTTAAAACACCATATTATAGTCTTATATTGGATGAAAATAAAAACAGTTTTTACATCGGCTACGTAATGGCCAATGTTGATTAATCGGCCGGGCTCTATTTAGGATACAACAACCAGGTTTTCATGCGGTCAAATAAGTATTTTACTACATTTCTGTGAACTACTGCTACCTTTTCTGACAACTTCATGAGAATATCCACTTTCATTTCCAGGCGTCCTTAAACTACATTTTCATTATTCACAGACCCCTTTCATCGTTGAGCAGTAGCATCAACGTAAACACTTCCTGTCGAGTAAATTAATCCCCCATTCAACATTTTAAATTCTCACTTCGATCACCCCAGTGGGTTTATGACACATTTTAGGAGGTCTTACTGTAAATTACCCAAAATGTAGTGTCCAGTAGAACCAAGGTTATCATAGTTCATGAAAAACAATGAAAGTGGTAAAAAGTTTGTCAGCTGAAATAAAGATAAAAACAAAACTTTATGATTATACGATAACTAACTTAACCCTAAAAGCCGCTCGGTTCATTCACACGTACGCAGCAGTTTGACTCAGGTCATAGTTCAATTGTGAAGTTTGAGAATTTATGGCTGAGAAGGATGCAGCTGTAGCGCTTTGTTTTTATTTATGTATGTGCCATAGTGTTGGTTTCTTGTGTTTGAGCGCGTTGACCCTTGTTATCATGGTCTCCTACTTCTTCTGGCTGAAATTCTCTTGTCAAATGTCAAGGTCAATGTCAAAAAATTAAAACTGAAATTAACACCACTTTAAAAACTAAACTCAAGTTGAAAACAAGAAGTGAAAAAGAAAAACCTTAAGAAAAACTCTAATCTTAGTTAGAACCAGAGTTTTCATTCCCTGTGACTTTGTGTGCTTGTTGCTGGACGGAGCGTTTGTTTTTCTTAATCCTGCCGACTGATTATGAAAAGGCTTTCTGTTTCCTTTGAAGTCAAACTCGTGCAAACATGTCGAGTCACTGCGCCCACAAAGAACCACGGTTTTTATCCTCTATGGGAATCTAGCTTTGCTCAGATATTGGCTCAGAAATCAATCAGCCTTTAGCCTCTGTTTAGCGTCCTATTACCCTAAATGTTGTTAGACTGGGGAGGTAGTTTATTATGGTTTTAATGGAGTGGTAGCAGACTGCAGCTGCAGTGCTGTGGTCAGTCTGGGGGAGGATGGAGGGGGAGGCTGGGTGTGGAGTGGACGACAGATTTCAGTGACTGATGAGGGCTGAGTGGAGCTGGATGCAGGGTCATGTTTTTTCATCTCTTTCTGAACGTCATGGGATCTTCTTGCTTTGATGATGTGGGATCTGAGATGGATTTAGAGAAACTGTGAAAGGTCCTCTGCTTTTCTGGCCTGTTGCTTTTACTATCCATAATTACTAAAGTCACTTCGTTTCTTCATTTACTGCTCTATCTTTTAAAAAATGAATCCTTTTCTCCCTTTGCTAAAGCTCACTTCAAGTTTTGGACACAACAGGTTAATTATTTTCATTGGAGAATGATATAAACTGACACGTTTATCAGGTATAAAAAATATATATTTGAACACAAGCTAGAGGCTCGAAAACAAGACAAATCTAAAATGAGGGCTGTTGGATTAAACAAGTGAAAGGCTAAAACACAAGCTAGATGCTAAAACGCAGCTGAATAGCTGAAACACGAGCTACAGGCTAAATCACAGCTTAAAAGATTAACCACAAGCTACCAGCTAAACCACGTGGTAAACTCTAAAACGCAGGATAAAGGCTAAAACATGTTATAGGCTAAAACATGCGCTAGAGGCTAAAACATGCGCTAAAGGCTAAGACATGAGCTAAAGGCTAAAACATGAGCTAAAGGCTAAAACATGAGCTAGAGGCTAAAACATGAGCTAAAGGCTAAAACATGAACTAAAGGCTGAAACACAGCTAAAGGCTAAGACATGAGCTAAAGGCTAAAACATGAGCTAGAGGCTAAAACATGAGCTAAAGACTAAAACATGAGCTAAAGGCTGAAACATGAGCTAAAGGCTGAAACACAGCTAAAGGCTAAGACATGAGCTAAAGGCTAAAACATGAGCTAAAGGCTGAAACAGGTGCTAAAGGCTAGAACATGAGCTAGAGGCTGAAACATGAGCTAAAGGCTGAAACACAGCTAAAGGCTTAAACACAGCTAAAGGCTGAAACATGAGCTCAATGCTAAAAGATGAGTTAGAGGCTAAAACATGTTCCAAAGGCTAAGACATGAGCTAAAGGCTAAAACATGAGCTAAAGGCTAAAACATGAGCTAAAGGCTGAAACAGGAGCTAAAGGCTAAAACAGGAGCTAATGGCTGAAACATGAGCTAAAGGCTAAAACACAGCTAAAGGCTGAAACACAGCTAAAGGCTAAAACATGAGCTAAAGGCTAAAACATGCGCTAAGGGCTAAAACATGAGCTAAAGGCAAAAACATGAGCTAAAGGCTAAGACATGAGCTAAAGGCTAAGACATGAGCTAGAGGCTAAAACAGGTGCTAAAGGCTAAAACATGAGCTAGAGGCTAAAACAGGTGCTAAAGGCTAAAACATGAGCTAGAGGCTAAAACAGGTGCTAAAGGCTAAAACATGAGCTAAAGGCTGAAACATGAGCTAATGGCTGAAACATGAGCTAGAGGCTGAAACATGAGCTAAAGGCTAAAACATGAGCTAAAGGCTAAAACATGAGCTAAAGGCTGAAACATGAGTTAAAGGCTGAAACATGAGCTAAAGGCTAAAACACAGCTAACGGTTTAAACATGAGCTAAAGGCTAAAACATGAGCTAAAGGCTAAAGGAGGAGGCATCGGGATTCTCTTCATAGTCCCTTGAAATCAAAGAAAGGATTTTGTTTTTTCTGTTTATGAATTTCGAGCATTAACTTTCAGTTTTTTGAAGGTTTATCTGTCATAAAAAAAAACCTCTGCTTGGTAACTTTAGTTTGTATTTTAAAATAGAAAATCTGTCGCTGGGAAGAGTTGCAGTTGTAGGCCGTAGTTCTCTCTAGAGTTGAATAACTGAGTTATTATAAGATTTCTGAGAAGTAAAACCGTTCCTGGTGTTGTTTATATTCTAAATCAATATCTAAATATAGTTTTCGGGTTAAAAAAGGAGCATGAGCAACCTGCCACCAACACCCACATGAACTGCTTTGTTTTGTTGAAGCAAACTTCAGCGTTGCGTTCTCCCACGTCTTTGAAAGCAGCGTGTCAGGTGCTCGCTCATCGCCGGGACAGGAAGGACGCCGCGCGGGTCAATCGGCTTCCTCGCCTCTTCCTCTCGCTCTCCGCTGCTCTCGGGTCACGTCCTGAGTCTCTGGCCCTAATAGCTGCGAGCGTCCAGAGACGGGCAGCGCTGCATGCCTGCTCCTTCTAAATATAGCAGCGCTGCCTACATGCACACAGCAGTTTCTGCCCGCTCAGCCCCCCTTTAGTCTCATTCTCTCACGCTGCATTTACACAACAAGGCTCTTTCTTTCCTTCCTTCCTCCTCACATATCAACACGACTCCTCACGCTGCGTAATAACAACAACACTTCATCTCGGTTTGATACCTGCCTCACTCCAATCTCAATACCAGCTCTTAAATATTCATTTGTGTCTCATTAGTTTAATCAACACTTTGTCTCTTTTCCATTTTCTGTTTTCACGCAGAGCAACCAGAATATTAATGATCGCCCGGAGCTGGAGGTGTCACATCAGATTGTTCTTGAGAGGCTGAAAGAAATAATAATCCTGGCTTACATTTAAAACGTCTTTGTTTTCATACTCCGGCTGCTCCTCACAAACAAATGTTTCTTTTAAATCTGCGTCAGGCGTTTTTGAAATGTTTTCATAACGACATCTGTGTCACATGAGCGAAAAAAGAATGTTGATCTTTTTCATGTGTATCATAATTAAAGCCTATCTCACTTCAGAATTACAGATCTCCCTCCTTGAAAGTTTACAACAAGTTTCTGGTAGATTTGAGAGGATTTTCTGTTTTTGTTTTGAACCAGAAAGCACAAAAATTCTGCATTTGAAGAGTCTTATTTTGGAAAATCTTGAGAAACTCTTCTTTACAGATTGATATTAAACTTTTTTGTCTTAAAATTGGAGATAGGTTATGTTTTTTACTCACTTTTTTTGTCATTTGATATAACCACCACTCAGTGTTTATCGGGCATGTGAAGCTGCTTCCTTTTAGATAGTTAGATAACAAAAATCTTCTATATTAACATCCAAAAGCGCTGTTAGATTCAGATGTAGAGATATTTCCAACATTAAAAAAGTTCTGAGAGGAACTTCTTCAAAAGTCTGAACAAAAAATGAGGTGAAGCACAAACTTTGCTCAGCATGATCTCGATCTCCTTAAGTCTAAAAGGGCCAGAGGAGACGACTTTTAATACTCATCATAAAAGTATTTTGCCTGCTCACACTAAAGGGAAGTTTTCTTCTTTGTCCCTCGCTGTAACCTGAGAGACGTTGAGGCCGCAGACTCCGGCGTTCATTTACCGCTCCTTCTCGTCCTTCCAGTGAGGATGAAATTACAGCTTTAGGTCTATCAGCTTTAATGATGCGGACGGACATCAGCGGCTGGATTCAGTCCTGTGATAGTGTCGCTGTCCTGACCTGAGACTGACCGTGGGTGGGAGATCATAGATAAGACGTTGTTTCAAACAGCTTCTGCAATATCACAAGATTTATTTCCATCCAGTGTTGCCTTAATTTTTCACCAAGATCTTGTATCGATGATGGGAGAGTCTGACCACTGCACAAAGTCTTCTCCAGAACATCCCAAAGATTCTCAATGGGGTTAAGGTCTGGACCATAGACTGTATAATGAGTGGACGTAACGACGTTCGGCTCAAACTGAAGCCTCCAGCAGATGCCCCGCCCCCTGGTGTCTGGCTGCAGTATAGGTCATAAGCCCCGCCCCCTGGTGTCTGGCTGCAGTATAGGTCATAAGCCCCGCCCCCTGATGTCTGGCTGCAGTATTGGTCATAAGCCCCGCCTCCCCATGTATTCCAGATATGAGCCGGGGAAACTTTAAAAAAATACGACACCTGGTAGAAACGTTTCTCTCATCCTTACACTAAGGTAGTATGATGATGTCATTTGGCTGCATGGTGTTCAGGTGTTTTTTTTCCTGAGAAGTTAGTTTCTCATTAGTTATTGGACGTTAAAAACCGCGATATAAGTTTCGTTTTACGATAGTTGACAGCTGCCGTTCGTGAGTAGTTTTTATCGGGATATAAGAAACTTCAGGAAAGAGACTAAACCTTCTGAAGAAGAAGAAATAAATATTTTTATTTCTCTTTTTTACTTGGCTCCACTGGAAATTCTCTACTGCGCAGACTCTGGCTGCACAATGGCGGCTAGAGAAACGGGGTTTTTTGGCTTCAAAATCGTAGAACGGTGACAGGCGGAAGCACGCTGTCCATTCTATATACAGTCATTGGTCTGGACCAATGACTACGTATAGTGGCGGTTATAGTCTTAGTTTTTTAAAGTTAAAAATGATGTAGCGCAAAATATCCTTAATTGTGTCAAGTTAAATAAAATAAAATCAACAACAATCCCAAGGAAAAAAGGATCTTTCCCAACAGTCTCACGATGTCTGAAACTGCGATTTCGATCAAAAAGGATAAATTGTTCAGCCCCAGTGGGTTTTGTAGATTTCTTTTCTTTACCGGAAGAGAGGAACAGTAGATCAGGGAAATTGACAATAAAAACTTTGGTGTCTTGAAAAGAAGTAATGACATACCCAGATCAGAAAAGTAGAAAAAAGGATGGGGAAGAGAGAGCTATTGCAACAACCGATCACTGTAAAAAGCTTTGAAAAGTTTCATAAATGTTTTGTAGCAGACTGCAGCATGAGATGGCATTTTAGATTTCCTGACCTGAGAGCTTTCTTAGCTGTGCGTGCATGATGTTTTCTGTTTTTACTGAACCCTCAAACAGAGACCAACCAGTCTTATCGGAGCACATCAGTAACAAACAAAGAAAGATTTCACTTCCAGGCAAAGGGAAAACTTCCATCTCTGGTTGTTTTCTGAGTTTCCTACACTGTGTTTAAAATGAACCGAATGTTGTTTTAAAAGCAGTAAGTAGCTGATTAGTGTCGTTTATGCAACAGTGACACGTGTGTGTTTGAGGTTTGGGCTGAAGCTGAAGTGGAGCAGTCAGGAGCCGGGTCAGTGTCTTTACTCCAGTGAAGGAAACCAGGGAAGCATCAAAGTGGACTAATCTGTTATTATCCCAGTGACGTCAGGCTCAGTCAGCAGCAGCAGCAGCAGCGTGTCTGCAGGGATCACAGCCAGGTGTCAGCAGATAAATCCATGTTACCTCCCTGACCGACCACGAGGAACGCAGGATGGAGGAAACTGAGACTGAAACGCTGTAATCGCTAATCACAATCTCTTTCTTTCCCCTGAAGGTCATCTGGTGAGGAGTTCCTCTGCTTTTAGGTGGAGGAGTGGCTGACAGCGCCACCTAGGCCGGGCAGAGTGGGACTGCATCCCGCCTCGCATCTTCGTCCACCAGCTTCACCGAAGCACCGCCGCCGCCGCAACCGCCGCCAGATGGACCTCGCACTCTGAGAGCAGAGCCAGCCAGGACCGAAACCAACCCAGGAGAGGAGAGGAGAGCGGGGGGACAGCGCCCACCGGAGCAGGACAGGCGAGGGCATCGCTCGTACGGGGAGAGGAGAGAGGACGAGGAGGGGCGTCACGATGTCGTCGAACAGGACCCAGAACCCCCACGGACTGAAACAGATAGGCCTGGACCAGATATGGGACGACCTGCGGGCTGGAATCCAGCAGGTGTACACACGGCAAAGCATGGCCAAGTCACGCTACATGGAACTCTACACGTATCCTGAGCCAACTGAGGGACGAGTCGCTGCTATAATGTTTTTAATTTAATGTCTAACTTCACAGGAAAAAGTAGGGCTGGGCAAGTAATAGCTAACGAGATTAAAATCGCAATTTGGCCTGTTGCAATACTCTAATCGCAGTCAGTGCAATATTTCTTTAAATGTGTCAGAATATCGGATGCATTTTTTCCAGTAGATGTTTTATGCTCTACACTAGTTTTACTCAACTCTGCTCAACCAAAGAGTTGAATTGTTGAAAACGACCTTTACAAGACAAGTGCGAAGTGGCATAGATGACAAGAAGAAGCATTAAAACTAAATTAGGGGTGGAAAAATAGTCAAAAAGGAAAAAACTTGGAAAATGGTCGGAAAGTAGCAAAAGTCCAAGGCAAAAAAGAGTGACAAGTGACTTAAAATGGGCAAAAAGCAGTCACGGATAGCAAAAAAAAAGAAAAAAAATCATGGGCTGATGTCATGCTGTAATGTCAATGTTCATTTTCAAAAATGTATTTCTTTAACAACACAGTTACATTCTAAATCACACTTGCAATATAGGGAAAAAAAATCACAATTAGATTGTTTTTGCAAATCGCTCAGCCCCTAGAAAAAGAAACCTCTGTTAATTTTGAGGTGTATTTCACAGTTTTCTGATGATTGAAATAGTTATTCCCAAATATTTTAAACCGTACAGGAAGCAGAAAGCATCCAACAGTTTTTTTGCCCTGAGAAATAAAGAAAAATTACCTGCGTCCTGCTAACAACAAATATTAACCTCCTGTTTAAAAAGAGAGAGTTTGCGAAAGTGGGAAATTGCTCGTTGTTGCCTCTCTTGAACTGAAACCTGTTTTATTGCTGTTTGCCGAGGCAATGAGTTACAACAAAACCCACCCAGCCCTCAGGCCACAAAACAAACGTTCCCCTCCATTAACGTTTTATGCAACCGCTCGCAAACTTTAAAAACTGTATCACGAGGTGAGTAACTTCATTGACATCTTTAATCTTTAGCTGCCAGAGTGATTTAAGCTGAGGGTTACACAGTCTCTAAAGCTGGAGTGTTTTTTTTTAATTTTTTTTATCAGATATAGTCAAAATAAGAAGACCCTGTTTGATATGGGGCTGGGGGATTAATTACAAATTGGATTAAATTGCGATATGACCTGATCACAGACAGTGCAATATTTCTTTAGCCTGAAATGTTTCAGAATACCAGATACAGTTTTTTTGTAGTTGATGTTTTAAGCTCTACAACAGTGTTACTCAACTCTGCTCAACCAAAGAGACAAATTGTTGTAAACTACATTTGCAAGAGCAACAATTGAAGTGGTGAGAAGTGGCAAAAATGACAAGAAATAACAATATAACTGAGTTTAAGGTAGCAAAATGGTCAAAAAACGGCAAAAAATGGGTGAAAATTGAGAGAAAACTTGGAAAATAGTCAGAAAGTAGCAACACTTCTTAGAGGCCTGACATTTCTGTGTAAAAATATCTCTTTCTTTATTTGATCCTGTGTAATACTTAAAGTTTCTGAGACACTGAATTTGGGGTTTTGATTATCTGCAAGCCATAAAAATATCATATATATATGTAGAGAAGTTGATATTAACAACACATAAGACTGGGGACCTCAATAACAATTAGATAACTGCAAAAACTGAGATCTGATTGCAATTCTTGTTTTATTTTTAGGAAAAAAAAGTCTTATTATTCTTGATATGAGCCTCATTCCACTGACCAGAAAAATATCTTATTTCAAGTTATTCAAAGTCAAAAAAGAAGTCTGAATTGCTTGTAACAAGTCGAGGGAAAAAAAACTTAAATTAGGACGTCTTATTTATCTGAAAAAACTATTTTTTTAATCCAAATGACAGACATTTTTGACTTATTGCAAGCAATTCAGACCTCATTTTCGTCTTTCATTAACTTGAAACAAGACATTTTTCTGAACTTGTCAGTTTAATGTTGATCGTACCAAAAATAATATGGTAATTTTTACTAAGAATAAGACATAATGACTTTCTTAGATTTTATTTTTTTATGGTGTATTTTTGCTAATCATTCAGTGGAAAATGATTCAATAAGTGTCTCTTTGAAGGTTTTAACACCAAAAGAAAACTT
The DNA here is from genome assembly GCA_008086565.1 of Thalassoma bifasciatum. Lineage (NCBI taxonomy): Eukaryota > Metazoa > Chordata > Actinopteri > Labriformes > Labridae > Thalassoma > Thalassoma bifasciatum. The sequence continues at coordinate 21,833 of RPOG01003023.1, read as the reverse complement.
CAACTTTGTTTTCTGAGATTAGCTTCAGGTTTGTCTGTGACGTCTTCCTGTGTTCCCTCCTTAACCCTCCCCCCCCTCAGACATGTATATAACTATTGTACCAGCGTCCATCAGTCCAGCCAGGGCAGGGGCTCCGTGCCTCCAGCCAAGCCCTCCAAAAAGTCCACCACTCCAGGCGGAGCTCAGTTTGTGGGCCTGGAGCTCTACAAGCGCCTCAAAGAGTTCCTGAAGAACTACCTGACCAGCCTGCTCAAGGTGAGTGGACGCTCTCAAAAGAAGGAAACTGACTCAACTCAAACCCACCGCTCATCTTTCATCTTCTCTTCCTCTCCTCGTGTCCGGGTTTGTCTCATTAGGATGGCGAGGATCTGATGGACGAATGTGTGTTGAAGTTTTACACCCAGCAGTGGGAGGATTATCGTTTTTCTAGTAAGGTCCTCAACGGGATCTGCGCCTACCTCAACCGCCACTGGGTCAGACGGGAGTGTGATGAGGGACGCAAAGGAATCTATGAGATTTACTCGGTACGTCCAAAGCTAAATCTGAATATTGACCAATGACAAATAGTTATTATCTTCACAGTAAGCCCTGTGCAGCTTAGGGATGTGTATTGGTAAGATTTCAATTGATTCTTCTTATTGATCAGATTCTTTTTAGATGCTTCTTGTGAAATTTCTGTGTACAAAAAGTAGCTTTACAGGTTTTCTAATTTTTTTCATTTCTATGTCATTTTATTTGTCCCGTGCATGAGAGTTGAAAATATTACAATGTTTGATAAATTACACATATTTAAACATTGAAACTCTGCATGACTGGAAAGGAGCAGCTGGAAGAACAAAGTTTTCATTTATTGCTACCCCTATTCTGATTGCAAAACTTCCAAATGTCTCGCCACCATCACCTCCACCCCGACTCTTAGAGCCTTCAAAAAAGGAACTCAAGTCTCAAGATTGTCAAGCTGGGAACAAACAAACAAAAGAACAAACAACCACCAAAAATAAATAAATAAATAAACCAAATAAACATAAGTAAAGAACAATGCGTCAAATTAAATTTCAAGGTCATAACTTAAGAAATGTTTCTTTATATATTTTTTCAAATTGAAAAATATTTCTGCATCCCTTCAAGTTATCCTGCTGAGAATTCCATAATTTAACACCAACAACTGAAATACACATTTGTTTCAATGTTGTTAATTAAAATTAAATCTCCTTCTATGATTTTCATCATGTGCAGCAAACTCAAAAAACTTCTGGATACCTTCGGGTAGTAATTTATTTTTAACTTTAAACATAACTAATAGTGTCTGTAATTCGATAATTCCTTGAAGTTTTAATTATCGGGACTTAGAAAATAAACGATTTGTATGCTCTCTGAATTTAACTTTATGAATAAGTCTCACTGCTTTTTTCTGTAACAGAGAGATTGGCTTTAACATCTTTTAAAGTTTATGAGTAAGTAAATATGAAATTGGTCAATGAATATAGATATCACTGGAGGTAAATGAGCAAAAATAAGTAAAAATTGCACATTTCAGGTGATGTGGATGTATTGTTTTGTTTTATGTTATTGGACCTAACAATGCTTTGAGTTGCCGTAGTTACGCTGAAGTCAACAATGAGTCCGTACTTCCTTTTCGAAAAACTTTTACCTGTTCGTATTTTGACATTTTTGAGTTTTAAGCGTTGTTCACAAAAAGTTATTATAATATTTTTCTATGATGAAAGTGTTTAGAATCAAAGCTGTATCGATAAAAGTGTTCGGTACATTAGGAGACGTAAGAAAGAGTAATGTACGTTTCTTTGAGTGTTTAGTTTTACAGCTTCTTAAGTAAAATTTCTAGCAGAAAATCCCAAATCGGAGTTTTCTTAGGAAACTGTTATTGATCTCCTAAGCTAAGATAGCTCAGGCAGAAACGTTTGGCCGCTCCGATGTAACTTTAAGAATCGATAAGTTCGTCCGAGAGCTCAAAACTTTCTGGCATTTTCATGTCTACACTCCTCACAGACTCTCTCTCTCTTCTTTGTTTTTGATTCATCATGAAAAAATCCCCACAGTGATCTGATAAAACAGTTAACGAGTAAAGAAAGACGCCTCTGTGCTCTCAAACTCCGATCTGTGAAACTTGTTTCAGTTGATTTCAGACTTTGAGTTACAAACATGAAGCTGTAAATCTGAGCCTTTTGTTAACCCTCTCTCTCTCTCCCCTCCTCCTCCTCCTCTTCCTCCTCTTCCTCTCACACGTCTGTTTCCTCCCAGCTGGCACTCGTGACCTGGAGGGAGTGTTTGTTCCGACCCCTCAACAAACAGGTGTGTTTGTTTTCTTTTTCCAGAGGAGGAATAAAGAAGTAGTAGAACAACAAAGTGTTCAAAGAAATTGTCAATGAATTAATTTGATGACGAGCCATTATATGTTTGTCATTTAGGTAACAAACGCTGTGCTGAAGCTGATAGAGAGAGAGAGAAACGGCGAAACCATTAACACCAGACTGATCAGTGGTGTGGTTCAGTCTTACGGTACGAATCAGAAAATAAGTCCCTCCTATTTGTGTGTGAATCTTTGGAAGCTAACTAACAGCGCTTTCTGCTCTCTAACACGCTCTCTCCTCTCTCTCCAGTCGAGCTGGGTCTAAACGAGGAGGACGCCTTCGCCAAAGGCCCCACGCTGTCCGTGTACAAAGAGTACTTTGAATGTCAGTTCCTCACTGACACAGAACGTTTCTACACGCGCGAGAGCACAGAGTTCCTGCAGCAGAACCCGGTCACCGAGTACATGAAGAAGGTCGGCCCCCCCCTTTAACTTTAAAGAAATCATTCCTTTGTTTTTATTGATTCTGAAACTGAAGCTTGATGTTTGTGTTCGTGCTCAGGCGGAGGCTCGTCTGCTGGAGGAGCAGCGGCGCGTGCAGGTTTACCTCCATGAGTCCACTCAGGACGAGCTGGCCAGGAAGTGTGAGCAGGTCCTCATAGAGAAACACCTGGAGATCTTCCACACGGAGTTTCAGAACCTTCTGGATGCCGACAAGAACGAAGGTAAACCACAGTTATGACCCACTTAAAACCAACTTTAGTTTCGTTAACACTGGGAAATAAAACTCAAACTTTATTCTAACAGCTTTGTGAGCTTCTTAGTGATTTCGGCTAAAGATCAAACACTTCTTAAAGGGACTGTGAGGACTTTCTCAGTGATCTTGAAAAGTCTTATATCTAGATATGTCTGATCATAACCCATAACTTAAAGTGAGATCATCAGCACCAAAATGTGTTATTTCTAAATCAGTCGAGTCAAACTGGACCACTTACGCTATACTTTACTTTCTTATATTTCTAACACTTTCGGAATGGGAGTACCTGTTTACTAAAAAGCAATTTCCCCAAGGGGATCAAAGTTTTCTGATTCTGATTCTGATTCATTGACTCAAGGCAAGTCAAAGTCTCTATGACAACACCATGCTGGCTGACAAAGTTTAGCAGTGAGAAGAGAGATCTGCATTTTTTTCTCTGCTGAAAATGATTTCTGTGATTTATTTAGTAGTAAAAGTGGAAACAAGGGCTGGACTGTCTCATAGAAAAGGGACGGGAGAGCAGAAGAAAGCTAAACAGGAGAGTGATAGAGCACAGGCTAAAGGCTAAAACTTGGGTTAACCTGTTTCTGTTAATGTTCATTCTAACCCAGTGATCTGTTCGAACCTGAGAGTCTATCAATAAAATAAAGGGCCAGGTTACGTTTGCTCTGCTTGGTGAGGTTGGAGTTGGTAGATGAGCACTGGTCGGACATCCTCCTGTAGAATTCACTGTTCTTTTGTTGCTACCAAACAGTGGAATGAATTGCTTAAGTCCATACGATCCGCTGAATCCCTTTCTACTTTTAAGAGACGTCTGAAGACTCAACTGTTCAAGGAATATTTAGGACCGTGGTTCCCAACCTTTTCCAACTCAGGGCCCACTTTTAAGTCGCAAAAATGTTTGCGGCCCATCTCCAACTCAATAAGTACAGAAGATATAAAATGCCTTTTTAGAACGACCCAAAATGTAATAAACCTGAAATGTAACCAGTGATAACTAGTTGATAATGTAACAGATGATGAGCCCAAAACAATAACTTTTTGCCTGTAATGCTACAATTTGTTACAGTTTAAATTAGTTATTACTTTTTGGCTTTTAATACATTCTTTATGTTGCGTTTTGGGCTTGGCAATTTTGTTATATTCTTAAAAAGTTGTTAACATTTTGTGTTTTATCACAAACTTTTTATTACATATTGGATCGTTGTTAAGTTAAGTCGGGTCATGTTACCTACTGGCCTTCCTCGTGGACATTTTTTATACATGAGTATGGGAACATTCTTAACTGAGTTCGAAACTACGTTAAAACATTATTCTGTGATTCTGTAACTTTATTTATTTATTTGTATCTTGTATCTTTACATAATTAAACTCCACTAAAATCATACTGTTTTGGAAATGATTTGGCAGCCCACTTGCAATACTTTCACAGACCACCAGGGGGCCACGGACCACAGGTTGGGAATCACTGATTTAGGAACTTAATCTGACTCTTCTGCTCTTTGTCCTCAGGGGTTGAATGAACCAGAAGGTCTCAGTGAATATTAAATATATGAATTTGACTCATGGTAGTGGTTAGTTTCTGGCTACATTATCTTTTATGAAGAGCACTTCTTCTTGCACTAGATGACAGCACTTTTTCGCCCTTATGAAGGTTTTTGCCTCCAGTCTTAATTCTTGCGTGTGTTGCTTGTGTTGCTTGCGTACGTTGCTGTGGACAAACATGTCTGATAAATAGAATTGTTCACTAAGAAACAATGTGAAGAAAAGAAATTGTGTATTGTTTTGTTATAAATCATGATTATTTAACTCCTCATCGCGTCCATTTCTGCCTCCTCAGACCTCGGCCGGATGTACAACCTGGTGTCACGGATCACAGACGGTCTGGGTGAGCTGAAGAAACTTCTAGAGACTCACATCCACAACCAGGGCCTGGCTGCCATTGAGAAGTGTGGCGAGGCGGCGCTCAACGTAAGAAGTTTCTCCTTTCTTATACTTTGTGTTGACCTCAGCTGAGTTGGTGAAAAAAGTAAAACTGTGGAAGGAAAAATGAAATTACTCACTGATGTTTTTCCTCCAGGATCCCAAAGTGTACGTCCAGACCACCCTCGACGTCCACAAGAAGTACAACGCCTTGGTCATGTCCGCCTTCAACAACGACGCCGGCTTTGTGGCGGCGCTCGATAAGGTCAGTAATCCCATCACAGGAAACGATCCAAACATCCAGGAGATGAAACTTTCTTTCACTTTAAATCACTTTATTTTGTTTTACTTTACAGGCGTGTGGTCGATTCATCAACAACAACGCCGTCACCAGGATGGCGCAGTCGTCCAGCAAATCTCCGGAGCTGCTCGCCAGATACTGCGACTCTTTACTGAAGAAGAGGTATGGGACGCAGCGACCTCAACCTCTAACCCGACAGCGACATTCAGAGCTCGTTATCGATCTTTAGAAAACAACAAAGGAGGTTTAATCAATCTGATCAAAGAGGCTGAAAAGTAAAATCACTGAGTTTCAATGATTTTTAAAAAGAGTCTGAGTTCATGTACTCAAGTTAGAAAATAAAGAGCTGTAATACTCTGACATATAAACCTCAAACTGCGAGGACAGTAGAGCTCAGGTTTAGCTTGATTGTTTATTTATTTTGGTAAAATAAGATTAAATAAATCCTCTGTGAACGCCTCTCTGCTCTAATCTAAACTCTCGTCTGCGTGTTTTTCTCTCCAGCTCTAAAAACCCAGAGGAGGCAGAACTGGAGGACACACTCAACCAAGTGGTGAGACTTTCTGACCTTAGTGTTTGCACCAACACACACACACACACACACAGAGTCTTTGCATTCATGTGAAAGAGCGCTGCTGAACCACTGACCTGGATAAATTCACAGCACAAAGAGAGAGAGCGAGATGTTTCAAACAGCACAGAAATATAAAGAAGCTGTAGTTTTGTTTCAGATTTCATTTCTCACTCTAAAGTTCTTCTTCTGTAGTCGTGTAAACGTTTCTCTGCGTTATTCAAGAGTTCATTTCTGCCTCCTCTCCTCTAGATGGTCGTGTTCAAATACATCGAAGACAAAGATGTTTTCCAGAAGTTTTACGCTAAGATGCTCGCTAAACGCCTGGTCCATCAGAACAGCGCCAGCGACGACGCCGAGGCCAGCATGATCTCCAAACTCAAGGTGAGACTCACACCTGCCCTTAACTTTGAACTCCGTTTCCCAGAATCCTCCAAACCTCAAACCGAGTCTGTGTCTGTTTCCTCCAGCAAGCGTGCGGCTTCGAGTACACGTCCAAACTGCAGAGGATGTTCCAGGACATCGGGGTCAGCAAAGACCTGAACGAGCAGTTCAAGAAACACCTGACCAACTCTGAGCCTCTGGACTGTGAGCACACACACCTGAACACACACACACACACACACACACACACTTTACAGACAGATCTGTGTTGAACTCTGAAGCTTTGATTCACATCAAACCAGCACGTCTGGATTAAACTGATGGTTTTTCTCCTTCTCTGCGTCTCTCAGTGGACTTCAGTATCCAGGTCCTCAGCTCCGGGTCCTGGCCTTTCCAACAGTCCTGCACCTTCGCTCTGCCCTCAGAGGTAACACACACACACACACACACACACACACATACAGAAAATAATGTCGAAATTTTTTATTTTTTGCAGAATTTAAAAAAACTTTTTTTTTTTTTGTCCTGCAAATTTTCAAAGAAGGCGTGAGAATCAAGGAGATGTTGATGAAATTCTCTCGTCTTTTCTGCTCGGCAAACGCATGTTGCAGACCTCACTCGTCATACATACAATAATTTGAAAATTATGCCATTTTTTCAGTTTTTAGATTGGAGAAACAGTTTGTAAATTCCAAGTAAGGGATTTTTTTTTGGCGCCTGCCAGCAGGTTTTGGATTCAGTGGGTTAATTTGATCCCAACAAACTGAGACTGAGCATCAGACCTGTAGCAGCTCTGAAACACTTCCTTTCTATTTTTAAACCCTTCTCTCTCTCTGTTTGTTTCTTTCTCTCTTTCTCTGATGTGCAGCTGGAGAGGAGCTATCAGCGCTTCACGGCGTTTTACGCCAGCAGACACAGCGGCAGGAAGCTGACCTGGCTCTATCACCTGTCCAAAGGAGAACTGGTCACTAACTGCTTCAAGAACAGGTACACGCTCCACGCGCTCCCTCTCAGCGTCTGATCATCACAGCGTCTGTGACACGTGGCTCCATTTCACACTGAATATATATGTGTGTGTGTGTGTGTGTTTAGGTACACACTGCAGGCCTCCACCTTCCAGATGGCCATCCTGCTGCAGTACAACACAGAGGACAGCTACACCGTGCAGCAGCTGACCGACAGTACACAGATCAAAACTGTACGCTCAAACTCGACCTCCTCAACAGAAAAAACTCTTCATCCGTTTGGTTTCTCCTCTAAATTATGTTTTTTTTCTTCTCTTTCAGGACATTCTGGTTCAAGTTCTGCAGATTTTGTTAAAGTCGAAGCTGCTGGTGAGTCACACAAACTCTCAGTCACGTTTAAGAGTCTCACACTGTCCTTTCCTCTCTGAATACAGACACGAAAATCCAGAAAAATAACTTCTCAAGTTTTAAAAGAAAGACAAGAACTCTTTAAAAAAACCAACATGAAGACTCTTTTCTCCGTCCAACTTACTTCAAAGTCTTAACCTGAAGTCGTTGTAAAAAAAAGCTGAACACGAACATTTTTATTATCAATAATATTAATTATACATTTTATTCTAAAAGCTCTTTTTAAGACACTCAAAGAGGCTGTACAGAGGATCAAATCATCTTAAAAAAACATATTTAAAACATGATAAAGAAGCATTGAATGCATTTAAAAGCAGTCAAACATTAAAAGCAGTTCTGATATGAAGTGATAACTCATCCTCCTAAAAATTAAACTTTGAGAGTTTTTTTCAGATCAGGAATGTCTTTTTATTTCTAGAAAAAATAACAAACTGACTTTAACTCTGAGGATTCCCATAATTCTTTCAGTGAACACCAGAGGGCGCCACATGCATTTCTCAGAGTGTTTATGAATCAAGGTATCATCCCTCACTGTTGTCTCTCTCTCTCTCTCTCTCTCTCTCTCTCTCTTTCTGTCCCTCAGGTGATGGAGGACGAAAACGCCAACGTGGACGAGGTGGAGTTCAAACCCGACACCGTCATCAAACTTTTCCTCGGATACAAAAAGTAAGAACTGACCCCGTTTGTTTTTTCTCAAACACACTTTTCATTTTCATGTTTTTTAAACCCTTCTCCTCTTTTCTCCTCCTTTCTCCTCCGCAGTAAAAAACTGAGGGTGAACATCAACGTCCCGATGAAGACGGAGCAGAAACAGGAGCAGGAGACGACTCACAAGAACATCGAGGAGGATCGGAAACTCCTCATTCAGGTGACGCAGAGAGATACAGCACAGAGTCAGAAACCAGGCTGGACTGAAGAGTAGCAGTAAAAGTTATAGAACAGAATTATCTTGGGCTTAAAGTGTAAATTTGAGGTTAAAATAGTCTTAAAAAAAAGATCCAGCTCCTGATCCAGACACAAAAACATCCTGACCAATGACTGTATATAGACTGGACAGCGTGCTTCCGCACGTCACCGTTCTACGATTTTGAAGCCAAAAAAACCTGTTTCTCTAGCCGCCATTGTGCAGCCAGAGTCTGCGCAGTAGAGAATTTCCGGTGGAGCCAAGTAAAAAAGAGAAATAAAAATATTTATTTCTTCTTCTTCAGAAGGTTTAGTCTCCTTTTGGCTTTTTCCCGAAGTTTCTTATATCCCCGATAAAAACTACTCACGAACGGCAGCTGTCAACTATCGTAAAACGAAACTTATATCGCAGTTTTTAACGTCCAATAACTAATGAGAAACTAACTTCTCTGGAAAAAAAACACCTGAACACCATGCAGCCAGATGACATCATCATACTACCTTAGTGTAAAGAAGAGAGAAACGTTTCTACGAGGTATCGTATTTTTTTTTAAGTTTTCCCGGCTCATATCTGGAATACATGGGGAGGCGGGGCTTATGACCTATACTGCAGCCAGACACCAGGGGGCGGGGCATCTGCTGGAAGCTTCAGGTTGAGCCGAACGTCGTTACGTCCACTCATTACACAGTCTATGATCCTGACATGTTTCCCTCCTGATTTTCCCTCAGGATCATTTATCGAAGTGTGTGTGTGTGTGTTTTCCAGGCTGCTATCGTGAGGATCATGAAGATGAGGAAGGTCCTGAAGCACCAGCAGCTCCTGGCTGAAGTCCTGAACCAGCTGTCGTCTCGGTTCAAACCCCGAGTCCCCGTCATCAAGGTGAGACCTGAACACTTGACGTCGACATCATCAACCTCAACAAACCTCAAACTTCAGAATCTGCCTCTAAAAACCAACTCGGTCATACTTTTTAATATTGGATGAGTTGAAAAACTGAGCTGAATGAACCGAGCTGCTGTTTATGTTTAGAAAAATACTGATGAAAATCTCAAACATCAGCTTTTGCTTAAGAATCTGACATTTCTCAGGGATTAAAGTTTCCTTGTCTCTGTGACAAGTTTACATCAATTTCAGAATCATCATATCTTTTTTAATCAGCGTCAGTTGGACAAGAAAAGTCGTGCAGTCGGCTGTTTTTAGTGTTTGTATTTATCTGAATCCTGTAACACAAGTGCAGCTTTATGTCTTTGTGGCATTTTAACCCTTTAAAACCAAACATATTATATATGATAGATGAGTTCAAAGACCTCCATCTCATCAAAATGATAGTTTCTTCAAAAACCTGTTAAAAATATTTTTAAAAACATAATTTACCACCTTGAAGATTGTCATATCACTACAGTCAGCTGAAGTTTTATTTTAGCCCTTTTTCAAAATCTCATGAAATCATCCACTCACTCATCTTCAGGAAAATTATTGCTTGATTTTCAAGGAGTTGCAGCAAGAATAACATTGAAAGAGTTACTTTTTCTTTTTAAAATAAGTGTTTTCTGCATGAAATAAATGCATATTTGCTTAAAAACTTTAATAAAACAGATAAAATAGCTCACATAACTGCCCAGTGTGTCACATGCTATACAAGAAATATATCATGCATGAAATGATAAAGCTTTATTTTGTAGTGGATTTTGTTGAAAGGGTTAAGAAACATCTCTGTTCCAAAAAAATTGGAATTTTCTGACTATTTCTTGATAAGTTGAGCTTCACAGAGTTAAGTACCACCTTGAAAAAAAAGCTTTTGTTTGCTTAACCCTCTGATGCATGAATTATGAAAGTCAGTGTCAGGATTTTTCCATTTAGTGTTTTTATTTGTCTGAAAGCATGAAAAAAAAATCCTTTTTTTTTTTTTTTCAAATATTTGTTACCGAGCATTTAACATAAAACAGTGTGAACTTAATGTTAATATGATTTTTTTTGTTTGACTTCTTTTCTTTTTTTGGTAATTTCATGAATAACACTGAATAATTTATAGCTATTACGCTGTTTTACCCTCAAATGTTTGTCTAAAACTTTTTTTTAAAGTAAATATATGTTTGGAAAATAAATTGAAAACATTTTTCAGGCCCTAAGAAGAATAAAAATATCCTGACACAGCTGAATATGAAGTTCCACCACATGAACCATTGAATTTAGGAGTAAATAATTTTTAAATAGGCGTCCACTGTAGTGACCACTATGCACCACAGGGTTAAACTTATGTTTTCATTCAGTTCACTATTTTTAAAAAGTGATTCTCATTGTTATTGAGTCAAAAATTGATACACAATTAATATGTAATTAATTAGGGTTAATTAAGCCTCTGATTAATTATTTTCTTTACTGGAGTCTCAGCCCTGATATAAAAACACACATGTATAAATTAAAAAAAAGCAGGAGTCAGGTTTGAGTGTTTCCTTGAGATGTTTTTGTTTCCCTGCGCTCATGTGAGTGTTTTGTCTCCCCCTTGTGGACAGAAATGCATCGACATCCTGATCGAGAAGGAGTACCTGGAGCGAGTGGACGGCGAGAAGGACACGTACAGCTACCTGGCCTGAGCGCCGCCGCTCGTCGCCCGCCCGCCCTCCCTCTGACCCGCCGGCTCTCCTCAGTTTTATTTTTATTCGTTCTCTTCTTCATTTTTTTTAAATTTTATGTCTGAGTAATAAAGTGAGGATCCTCCGAGCGAGCGGCGGCCGTGTTGTGAGTCTGTCGCCGATCATGTGACCTCCCTCTGTCATGACAAACCCTGAGGGGGGAGGAGGAGCGGGGGTGAACTTTTTACTCTCCCTTCAGCCATGAAGAAGACAAACGCCCCTCCTGTTGAGACTGGGAAACCCCGTCTACACGCTCGCCTGTCTTGTCCCATCTGTAGGACTCAAACACACACACTCACACACACACACTTACACGTACACACACACACACACTTCCTTGTTGTCATTTGTAAATACCAACCACGGACTCTAAGAGGAAAACAACCCCTGCTCCCTTCTCTACATAGCGTAATGAATTAGCCTTCAGCCAATCAGAGGAGAGCCGCATCCAAAGGTTTCTGCATGCTACTGCCTCCCTGCACCGCGGTGACCACGGAAACGAAAAAGATTAAAATAAAGTCGAGTCACTGGGCAGCCGACGCAGTCCACCGTACCTGACACGAATCAAAGCCGCTCCTGTAATTTAAAGTCTTTAAAGACTGAACCGGACGAAGAAGAGGAGGAGGAGGAGGAGAGAGAGGAGCCGCCGCCGTGACGCTTCTCCACCTGTGGCTGAAGTCGTCTCAGTTTTGGTTTGAGGTCGGTTGGTGGGGTTCGTGCAGGAGGCCTGTTTCATTACTGAACGGTGGACATTTGTATAGTGTGGTTCATTTTCTAAATGTGTGATAAATAAAAACAAGGAAAGATTTCTCTAATGTTCAACTCTCCGCTCCAAATTCTGTTCATCACCTTCATCATCATCACCCAGGTTTTAGCAAATTTAAGAACTTTTTTAGATCTTTTTAAAAGGAACCCTGGCTACCAGAACGTCATTTTCCTAAATGATCAGTGTTTTTACCAGCTACATAAGAACAATAGTAAAATTTCTCAAAATATCTTAGTTTGTATAAAATTTGAAAAAATATTTTCACCTGTAGGCCGCTGTATTGGACATAAAGTGATCCCCAGTGCTCTTTGGTTCAATAAATGTATGTAAAAGTGCAAACAATGACCCAGGATGCCGATAAAAATTTATATCAGCAGCTTTTAAGACAGTTTTCACTCTACATCTTCTTCTCGAAAAGTCCTGAGAAAAAAATAGTATCAATTAAACATTAACTAATACTGCACTGACAAATTTAAGACCCTTGAGTAATTTATTTAAAAGGAACCCTGGCTGCCAGAACGTCATTTTCCTAAATGATCAGTGTTTTTACCAGCTACATAAGAACGATGATAAAATCTCTCAAAATATCTTAGTTTGTATAAAATTTGAAAAACATATTTTCACCTGTAGGCCGCCATTGTTGTTTACGCCGCAATAACGTCTGGGTAGTGACGTCATATGGTTGCACCGGGCTGGATCTCATATAGGATCATATAAGTCCTGGAGCGGACTTCAGTGGTTTCCAGAGGAAGTCTTGTGGGTTTGTGTTGGAAAATAGTCGGCACAGCATTTGGCTTTAGTCTCCGTTTATAATGACCCACACCTGTCAGCTCTTTCATCAGCATGGGCCGGCTAAATGCAGCAAATGCTTCTGGGGAGAAGTGGCCAGAACATAGCCGCGGCTCCATGGGAAGTTGTTTACGCCCACAAGCCATTTCCCACAACTTCCTTCTTTTCTTGTCTTTTGGGAAGCTGTGCAGACTAACATCAGTCTCCTTGTTTCCTTTGGACTGAAAAGTTCACCCAAAAGCAGCCACATGTGGCATTATTATGTTTTTTTCCCTCCTGAAACCTCGTGACTTACGGCGACTAGTAGTGAGTAAACGGCCAAATCCAGATGCTCGGCACCAAGCAACCAATCTACGTCATCAACCCAGAATGCATTGCTGCAGTAAAACAATGGCTGCACCTGAAGGATAGAAACTGTGTTTTAAACTGATTTGTTTTAAGAAAAACCAATTCGTTTTGTCTTTTCACAACAAATTCTAGTTTGAGACAAACATTTAAGCAGATTCATGCCTGTTAGTCCTTACAGTCCGGGTTCCTTTAACACCAGAATATTGCATTTTAATGAATTTAAGACTTTTTAAGACCTTAGTTTTAAACACATGAATTTAAGACTATTCAAGACGTTTCAAGGATTTGTAGGAAACCTGCCACAAACTTCTCTCCTAAATTTGGATCTTACAGGGTTAAAGGTCACTTTTTCACATCGAAACAGCACAAATTGGCCTCATGATTATCTATGATCTGTAAAGACTGTGTTTTAAACTGATTTTCTTTTTTAAGAAAAACCAATTTGTTATGTCTTTTAACAACAAATTCTAGTTTGAGACAAACATTTTTGATGCCGCTTTGAATGAAATTTAAGACCAAAGACATAAACATGGTTGATGGTTGGGGGATCCTGCTTTATAACAACCCAGTTTTAGCGTGTGTCACTCAATGAGACTCATTCAAGTTCACTTTTTGTTTGATAATTGAACATCAAGTGATCCCTTGTGCTCTCTGGTTCAATAAACGTATATAAAAGTGCAAATAGGGACCCAAGATGCAGATAATAATTTATATCAGCAGCTTGTAAAACAGTATCTACACTACATCTCCTTCTCGAAAAGTCCCAAGAAAAAGCAAACAAACAAAAAAACAGCAAATCATTAACAAATTTAAGACCTTTGAGTTGTTTCTTTAAGACCAGAATATAACGTTTTAATGAATTTAAGACTTTTTAAGTCTGTGTAGGAAACCTGTCACCTTCATCATCTCTGATAAACTCGGGTTATTTAGAGTCCTGCAAGTTTCATTAAGTCAAATTTAAGACTTTTTTAACGCCACTTTGAATGAAATTTAAGACCAAAAACATAAATATGGTCGATGATTTGAGGTTCCTGCTGCTTTACAACAAAATGACAGCGTGTGTCACTTAATGAGACTCATTCAAGTTTACTTTTTGACTGTTTATATAACATAAAGTTGCTGATTGGTTAATATCTGTATGTAAAAGTACAAACAGTGACCCGTTGTCATAGACTGCCTAAAAGTTTACACCCTCCATGAGAATTTCTGATTTTTTTGGCCTTTTCTCAGAAAAAATGAATGATAACACAAAATCCTCTCTGTCACTCATGGTTAGAGGTTGGGTGAAGACATTTACTTCAGAAACTTCAAAAATGACCCTGTTAAGAAGTTTACTCTGGTGGTTTTGTCCTGATAAATGCACAAAAGTTAACACAAATGTGTTTGAATGTCTCCTAAAGGTAACCATCCTCACCTGTGATCTATTTGCTTGTAATCAGTGTGTGTGTATAAAAAAATGAAAAGGGTCAACAGTGGTAACAGGGAACAGTGATATAAATGTTTGTGTAATTGACCTTCAGGGCCACCGTAATTCATCACTGATTTTCACTTCCGAGGAGACTTTTTAAAGGTGATAGACTTCACTTTTTTAAAAGATATTTTTTGGGGCTTTTCTGCTTTTAATTGGATAGTGGAGGACAGTGGATAGAGTAGGAAAGGGGGTAGAGAGTGGGGAATGACATGCGGGAAACAGGCCACAGGCGGGAATCGAACCCGGGCCACCCGCCTGAGGGCGAACCTCAGGGTGCGCCGCCATATCCACTCAGCCATCTGTGCCCCGACTTCACTTTTTTAAGCCCCCCAAAAAGTAGGAAGTTTGATTTACTTCCAAAAAATTTTTTTATATATATATTTCAACAAACCCAATAAAAAAACAAATGGTAAATTGATGAAAAAATTCCTTCATGAGGTTAAAAAAACAAAACTCCAAAATCAACAAATTTTACCTTCAATTACAAAATGTCTGTGTAGTTGACCTTTGGGGCCACCGTAGTTAGGTTTTGCTTCTTATAAGACTTTAATTGTGATTATTTTACTTTTTAAAGCTCCTAAAAAGAAGATTCTTAATCTCTTCAAATTACTTTCATATGTACTTTTATAATCAGAACAGTGACAAGAGTCATTCTCACCAATTTCAGATTAACTCTGATTATGAGGGTTTAAGGAGGCAGTTTTTTATCTGAGAGTTTAACTTTGTCACCAAACACTCAAGTGAAGAAGTCAAGAACACAGAAACCATTTATAATATTTTAATCTGCATCACTTTGAACAACAAAATCCCTGTAAACATTACAAAGTCAGCACCTGTTTCATCAGACGAAAGAAGTGGTCCAAGAAAAAGGAGAAAGAGAGAGAAAGAGAGAGAAAGAGAGAGAGGGGGATTAAACATAAACCTGCAGCTTCCACGTCCGCAGAGAAAAGTGAATCATAAACCAAAGATTAAAAAAAAAAAAAAAAAACAGTGAAGAATGATGATGTGGGGACAGGAAAGCTTCGCCTCCTCCGCCTGCAAACATTTACAAAAACAGCAGAGGGAGGCGGCGCACGGCGAGTTTGCTGGTTCCATCGTCTAAAACTCTCTGAGGAAAAACGTGGAGGCTCGTTCAGGCTCGTTTCAGGCGGCAGTGAAGGTTCAAGATCTGAGAAACGTTTCTGTGCCGTAGATGTGACGCAGCCCCGTGAGTGAAGCACCAGGTTTGAGACTCTGTCGTCTCCACGGCGGGTGGGCGGCGTTGGGGGTTAAAGGAGGCTGGTATTGCTTCAAGTGGAGTATTTTTTTTTTTTTTTTAAATCTCTAAGCACCAGAGTTTACATCAGAAAAATTCTGTCTCAGTTTCTCACTAACAACCATGCAAGAGTTTTCCGCTTCGTTCTTAAAGGTAGTGTAGTTTGACTAACCTGTAGTGTGCCTTCTCCGTCATGACTCTACAGCCTCTAGGGGACTTACGTCGTGGTTTTACCTTTTGCAGAGTCGTACGTCCTTTCACTTGCGTCTGGCCTCCCGCACTCCCCCCCCCCGCGCGGCGTTTTGTTCGGGACTGAAGGCACGGCAGAGAGAGGGACATCCAGAGAAAAGACACAAACAAACAAACGAGAGGTGGAGGCAGCGCTCGACTCCAACTTCTCTGAGCTTTTCCAGTCACCAAAAACAGATTTATTCATCATCCAAAACCTTAATGAAAAACTCAGGAGAGATAATGAAAAAAACTAAAAATGAAGTTAATTCTGCAAAATTTGATCCAAACTTCAGGTGAGAAAAGCTCAGAGTCTGAGTGAGTCGAGCGCAGAGACGTGAAAAACGTGAAAAAAACCAAAGTGTGTGTTTTTGGTGAAGTTTATAAGTGTGTGTGTGTGTGTGTGTGTGTGTGTGTGTGGGGTTTCAGGTGTTGGTGAAGCTGGTTCTCTTAGCACCGCGATTGGAGGCAGCGTTACAAAGCAGACGACAAACACGGAGGAGTTTTTCCTCTTTAAATCCTGCTCATTTTGAGTTTGTGTAAATGACCTTCAGGGCCACCGTAGTTCATCGCTAGTTTTCACTTCTCAAAAAATTTTGTATTTGTGATAGAATTTACATTTTAACGCCTCCAAAAAGGAGGAAACTTGATTCATTTCAAAATAAAAAAAAAATAGAAAATCAACAAACTCAATACAAAATTTCTTCATGAGGTTGAAAAAACAAAATTCTAAAATTGGCAGAAATTGCAAAAGTGATCAATGAACTTTCAAACTATTTGACAAAAAGATCATGTGATTCAGAAAATGCTAAATTTAACCCCAAATGAATGCATTTAATTTAGGGGGAAAAGTCTGAGAAATATAAAATTTCAAGCTCCATTTAATGCAACGCAAAATCAGTTAAAACAAATGGAAAAACTTTAATTAGAAAAAATATGAAAACAAATCTCTATTTATCGAACAAGTCCAGAAAATCTGAACGTTTCATTTAAAAGTATTTCTTAAACATATATCAACTTCTGTGCTTGAGCTCATGCAGTTCATTGTTTGCTTTTTTTTCAAAAGAGACTTTGTATTTGTGAATTTATTTTTTTTAAACCCAAAAATCTGAAAACTTAAATGCTTTTAAAATAAAAAAACAAATCAAAAACCCCAAAAGGTTTAAAAGGAGACATTTGCGTCTCTACAACTTTTTAGCACTTAGATTTTTCCCTCATTAAATTTTCAATTTCGGATTATACTTGAATTCTGTGTAATCCTAATTTTATACTTTTGCTTATTATTTAAACTTAATGTGTATTGTAGCACCGTGCGTCCTTGAGTATCGCAATACTTGAATACTTTTTATGTGTCAAGCATTTTGCAGAAATTGATAAAGCTTTTGTTTATCTTGAACAAAAAAAACAAACAAACAGAAACTAAAAGTTTTCGTGGTTGGAAAAATTTCCTCATGAGGCTTAAACGAATCCCCAAAATTTAACATCTGCAAAAAATCAAAAATGATCATTGAAAAAAAAAAAAAATCAATGTAAAGGCAAAAGTGATCAAGAAAATGCCAAATTTCTAAGAAATATTGATGAAATGCAAAATGTAACCCCAAAACAAAAGCATTTAATTCAGGGGAATGAGTTAGAAAAATGTGAAATTGCGTGGTCCATTTGAAGAAACACAAAATCAGTTTAAAAAAATTTAAATACTTAAATTTGATAAATGGGAAAATGAGTCTCAAATACATTTTTTTCGAGTTCAAAAATATTTAAAATGATTAACTGAGATGTATTTCTTCATTTCAACGTGATTACTTCAACTTTGTGTCGTTGACCTGTTTTATTTAATGATCTGGTAAGATTTTCCCAGTGGACCCTGAAGGCATCACCATGAATCTACCTGCTGTAGCTTTAGGTGTGGGATCATTTCTGATTGGTTTAAATATTTTTGAAAGATTTTGTGTCTTGAGGCTGAAAAAAAACAGAGCAGGGTTTGTTGTGTCGCTGCTTTGTGAGCGAGCTCCTGTGTTACAGACGAAGAGTGAGGACACACACACACACACACACCATGTGGCACACAGAGTCCAGCGGTGGAGGATTTTGGTCCCTGAAGCGTGAAAACTCAGTCGTTGAGATATTTCAGAAAAACACAAGAGTCACTTTGTCAGCGGTTTGCGCCTCCAGCTGAGCGCAGAGGAAGATTTGTCGACAGAAGAAAAGTCACCAGAAGAAAATTCAGATATGAAAAGTGTTTTTTTTTTTTTTTTTCCTTTCTCTGTTGTCGTCATTTTGTTTTGTAGAAAAAAAAAAGCATCAAAAAACTCTGCTTCAAATATTCCCAGGTTTCCTGAAGCTCTCTGACATTTTCTGGATTTCCTGAAGTGAAAGTGTATTTGTGTGTTTATATGTGTGTGTGTGTGTGTGTGTGTGTAAGGCCTTTGTGTCATTGATCCACAGGAGGTAGAAGTCTGAGTCAGGCGATCTCCATCTCTCGCTCGATGCCGACGTATTTTAGAGCGTCGGCCTGGCTGTACCTGGAGGACGGAGAGAAACACAAACTTTAAAAAAACAGCCAGAAAATAAACAAAACAGAAATCTGAGGTTTTAAACTTCTAAGAGATTAAATGTCTCAATTATCTTGTCTGATATCTTTGAATTTGAATCGACATCTTTCAGCGTTGCTTTAACTCTTGTAAGATAATCCTGATTCTAACGGCAGCGAACGCCTCCGTGGATCCTGATTCTCCGTGTGTGAAAGTTTCCTGCTGTGACCGACCTGTAGTCAAAGAAGAGCTCCTCTCCCGTCTGAATGGCTCTCTTTGCAAAGATTCCTATCCTGTGATCCCCGTTCACCATCATCACTGCGGAGAGAGCGGCACGGTGAGAAAACGTCAACACACACACACACACAGAGGAAAAGCTGCTTCGTCTCAGGCGTCTGCAGAGAAACGGCGTCGTCTCGTTACCTTTTGCATAGCAGTTGGGGTTGACCGAATGATTGGCGAAGCGGATTTTGTTTCCTTTCCTCGTGGCGTCGACCACGAAGTCTGAGGAGAGAAAAGAAAACAAGCACATTTTCAGGATCTTTTAAACTTTCTATGGAATCAGATTTGTGCCAAAAAGCATCCAACAAAAGTTTTTAAATTGCAAACAAAGAGATATAATCTGACTTTACTTTTTTCTTTCTTGCTGATCAGAATTTTGCTCTCAATGGGCCTCATTCACGAATAAATGCGTAGAAACGTTCTTACTCCCCGCACGAAATGAGCAAATACGCAAAATCACCGTCGGATTCATGACACGTGCGCACCAGACGTTTTTGTTCGCACCACCGTGAGTATATTAGTGAATCAGAATCATTCTAAATCCACAGGCGCGTTCCCGCATCCCGAAATTAACATAAACCACACCTCAATTCATCTATATAAGGACATCTGTTCAGAAGGAGGAGCAGTCTTCTTTTAGGTCCGTGTTGTCAGTGTCAACCTCACAGCTCGTTCTCTCGGTGTCTCACCGGAGACTCGTCTGCAGACGCTCGTCCTGACCGGAGATGAATGATCAGCTGATTCTCACGGTGCTGTGAGGGAGATCGCACTGTGTACCCGTGACATAAATGACAAAGGGGTAAATAAATCTGAGTGAACAGCTGAGCTGTGTGTGTGTCATTTACTCCGAAAATGTTACAAATCATAAGAAGACACCAATTATTTTACGTCTTCATTCAGTTTGCACAACTTTATGAAACTATTTGTCAGAGCAGTCGATTTAATCAACATAAAATAATGTGACATTTTGATATGCACATGATAATATTTTTAATCTAAACTAAGCATTTTATTCCAGATTCAATATTAAAAGCATGATTAGGAAAAAAAAGTTTCCGTTTCATGGTGATTTAATGAATGAATTAATGAATTCTATTCAAGGCTTTTTTATTTTACTGAAAGTAGTTTTAAAATGTTATGTTTTTGGTGAAAAGAGTCGGTGTTTTTAGTTTTTTTGGGAGTCTGATCATTCATTATTTGTGCATATGCTTTGTCCGAGGAGGTTCTACATTTGTTCGCAATGTAAGAAGAAATTCTGGTAAGAAAACTTTGATGAATCACAGGTTTGTGCATCAAACGTTCGTACGCATGGTTTAGGCACGAATTTGTACGTACGAACATTTTGTGAATGAGGCCCATTGTCAGCTTTTTTGTTTCGCACTGACCGAGTTTTCTTCTTTGTGTTGGGGTGACACTGAGTCCTGTTTACACAACAACATTTCACAGCGTTTCACCCTGAAAGTAGGTGGCGATATAACTGTAGAAGCCGTATACATGACAACAGTATAGAGGCCGAAGAAGAGGTGAGCTGATCATTTGGAGTTTATTTTAAAGGCTTCCTCTCTAATTGCAGAAAAAGTGCAATAAATGCAGGTTTTGGTAGAAGTCAGTCAGTAGATTCAGCAGCAGAAGAACGAAACTGTAGGTCGCTGTTGTTGTTGTTGGGTTCAAATTAAAAATACTAAAAAATAATGAACCTAAAAACTTTGAAATGTTGGTCAACTACTGAAATCTGTTAGAAAACATAATCCTTCTCTCAGAAATATGTTTTTTATCCATTTTCAAAGAACTTTTTAAATATACGTTTTTAGTGGGAGAAAAACAGTAACTGGGTGTATTCACACACAAAACATGTAAGCACACACAAAACATGTAAGCACACACAAAACATGTAAGCACACACAAAAATGGCAACAACTCCAATTTCTCCTTCGACGTGTACATAAACAGCATTTGGAAAGGAGACGCCAGCCGAAGTAGGACTCTCTACTAGACGTCTCTAATTTTTTTATGAACAAGTTTCAGTCTTAAACTTCAATCGCTCGCTCAGTCTGCCACGTTTCTACTCTGTGATTCTCAAAAAAACTCGTAGAAGGAGCCGAACCTCTCCACAGTACTCAGAGATGAACTCGTTTTTCTGGACCGGCTCTTTGATGAAGATGCCCCAACCTGCTACGTCTGACGGAGCGAGCAGCAGATGCTGAGACACAAAAAGAGAGAGAGAGAGAAATTAAAAACAGTCACATGTGCTGTTTGAGGTTTACTGCAGGAACTTTCAGGAACTCAGGGTCTGAACCTTCTTGGCTCCTCTCTGGATGGAGCAGTTCTTGCAGGACACGTTCTTGCTGTCCCAGTGATCCGCGGCCCCGCAGGTCAGGCAGAGGTCGGGGTCACACTCCCTCACAGCCAGGTAGCAGGGGCACTGCTTGGTGTTGCACTGGGCTTTGCACCGACAACCTGGGAAACGGTTCTGACCTGCGATAACACAGCAGGGCGGGAAAACGTCAGTTTGATTTCTGGGTCAATGACAAAAAGAGGGTCTAAAAACTTGTTTTTGAAAATGAATACAAACATATTTCTGAGTGAAGAATTATGTTTTCTAACAGATTTCAGTAGTTGACCAACATTAGTTTCAAAAATCCAAGTAATAAAAAATCATAAAAATTAAACTCGTGGGTTTTTACAGTCCACCTCGTTGGTTTATATACTTTTATATAAATATACAAGGACAATAAAAAAGACACACTTTAATAACCGTTCATAGAGACAAGTGTCTGTAGTGACTCATACATTTTCATTTTGTGTGTTTTATTTGTTTTATTTGTGACTAAGATAAATAATTTGATGTTAAAATAACATTTCACATTATTACATTGGTTGTACCACCTGACATGGAAATTGTTCCAGTCACCAATGAAGTGAAAAAACCTTTTTTATCAGTATTTCAGAGAAATCTACAAACTTTTCCACTTGGTCACAAATGTCATTTGGGCTCCTCTGGCTGATGCA
>RPOG01003022.1:53843-74483 GCA_008086565.1 Thalassoma bifasciatum | reverse complement strand
AATCCAACAAAAACATTTGCATACAGAAAGCCTGGATTCCAGACTTTTCACCAAGGATTTAAAAACATTCAAGCTAACAAAGTTTTGCAATTTAAAACCAGACTGCAGATTGTTCCAAGCAAATGGTGCAGAATACCTAAAACCCATCTTTCTAAACTCAGGTCTGACTTTAGGAACAACAAACTGCACAATGCCCAACAATGAAGTTTGTGAATTCCACCTGTCAGGATTAGAAAGGTGTCCTGGGATCGTCCAGTTGACTCTGGAATACAAAGTACAACGGTGAGTAGTTTGAAATGAATCTTTGTCTATGATAAGAAGGCTGAGCAGAGGCCTTTATGTACAACCCCAATTCTAGTGAAGTTGGGGTGTTTGTAAAACATATATGAAAAATAATATGTCGTAGTGTTTCTGTCTGTTGTTGATATCTGACTTTGTCTTTGCATGGTAGAGTTTGAACTGTCACTTGTAGATGTAGTGATGAACTGTGTGAACTGACAATGGTTTTCTGAAGTGTTCCTGAGCCCACGTGCTAATATCCTTTACACAATGATGTGGGTTTTTAATGCAGCGCCGCCTGAGGGGTCAAAGGTCACAGGCATTCATTGTTGGTTTTGGGCCTTGCTGCTTATGTGCAGAGATTTCTCCAGATTCTCTGAATCTTTCGATGATGAAATCAATAAATTCCTTGCAATTGCACATTGAAAAAATCATTGTTCTTAAACTGTTGGACTATTTGCTCAAGCAGTTGTTGACAAAGTGGTGAACTTGGTCCCATCTTTGCTTGTGAAGGGCTGAGCTTTTTGGGGATGCTCCTTTTATACCCAATCATGACACTCACCTGTTTAGGTGAGGCTGTATAAAGGCAAGACTTTCTGGTTTTATGCCTATAAACTGTTTTTATGTTGTACCACATGATAACTAGATCAACCAATAAGAACAGTCTTATTGTGCAACAAATGTATTTATCAGTCAGGCTGTTTTGCTCTTTCACTTTCTCCCACTGATACAATTTTTTTTCTTCTTCATATACAAATGGCTTCACTCATTATTGTAATTCATATCCCAGCAGCCATGACTGCACTGATTGGACAGTCATGAAACTGTTTTGACAGCTTAATTTATGCTGTCATCTCCGAGAATGGAGCGCTGATTGCATAAAGTGACACAAACAATTATGGTGCACTGTGCTTTCTGCTGAAGCAGGGAGGCCTTGCTTTAGAGAACAGTGAGCACAATAAAGTACAGATGATGCTGACATTCAGCCAAATGATAGTCTACCCACTTATATGCAGCTTTATCAACTTGGAGTACCCTATATGAGACAAGTGGGAGTGAGACACAATGGAAGGTCATCGGGTAGCGTTTCAGTGTCATCAGAGTGCATCCAGATCCTACTTAACGTGTGCCAGATGTAAATTAAGCTTGTCAAGTTACTGTCCCTCAGTGGACAGACTTATCATATTTTGACGTCAATTCGATTAATTTCTGCAGCATGCTATATAATTATAAAAATCTGTCTAACTGGAGATATACGGTGTACTTTTTCAGCAGCATAGGGTGATGTAAATTGAAGATCAGTGACCAGAAGGTTGTTGGCACCAGATACTCCACCAGCTGGGAAAATATTACACCTGTCAGGAGTTTGTGGAGCATGGAAATTTAAGAGACAGTAAGAATTCTGTGACCTTACCGCTCACCAAATTCCTTTGATAGTTTTTACTTTGTTATCCTCTTTGTACTTTGTACTTTAGGGGATGTTTGAAAATGATACTTCATACCTTAAAGTAATGCTATTCTTTGGGGGATCCTCATCTAATTATTTTTAAGCTGTAAGAGCAACTCAAATGGGCTTATGTCAGTCAAAATGAGGTTAAATTATGAAAATTACATTAGTAGCTGACTACAAATTCTGGACAAACAAATCAAGGTAACTTTTAAAATGCTCCAAGATCAAACTGTGAGAAACTTGAATATTTATTTATGGAAGATATGTTTTGTGTACTCCTGCATTTTATGATCAGACTAGTCCAGTGTGTTTAATCAAAGACAATAAAGCCTGTGGTCAATCCTGGTCTCTCAGCATCGGAGTTCTTGCTTTTTGTTCCGTGCTTTTGTTGTAGTTTCTGCTTGTATTGTCACAATGCTCTTAGATGTATATTTAACCCTTTAACACCAGAGCCACAAAACTCCTGCCTGTAATACTTTGCTTTTTTGACTATTTGACAGTCCAAAAACAATAACAAACAATTGTACAATAACATTAATGGTTCTATCTTTTCTCTCATTTTGTAAGAATAAACAAATAAATAAATACAAATTTAAAAAAAAGGTCTTTGACATCATCACCAGATCCTCCAGCATCCCACAGCTTCTCCTTCTCCAAGCTCACAAGCCACTTGAGGGTGGCTGCTCCTCATCACAAGATGAAAAATGAACCAAAAGTAGAGGAGAAAGATATTTAGCGGCTTAAGCACATTTCAAATAACAACAAGGTATAGCATATTGTTTTACAATGGTAAGCACACAACACAAAAACACTCGAAACACTTCTGAAACAGCAGAAACCCTCACATTATTACTCAATGTTGTTGTTGTAAATAGGGATAGGGATCAAGTTTGATCTGCAAAGATGTCATAAAAATTCCTATTCCTACAGACTGCATCTTTAAAGGACAGTTCCAACAAAATATAAAAGACACATTGTGATATAATATTAGATGATATTTGTAAAGATGAAAGTCCCATAGTCATAGTTAGATCTTCCCTGGCATTAACGTCATTCCTGTTTTTATCTCCAGTGCCTGCAACATCGGCCGTAAAAGCCTTAAGTGGTTCTCGCCCTATCATAGAACACCCTGGTCTATTCCTCATGCTAATGCAATCTTTATAACCAAGTGCTGCTCCAAACCCAGGTTCATCAGCTTCAGTGAGTTCAAAATGCTGCTGCCCAACTCAACTCTGGTTCAAGTAGAACGGATCTTTACGTCAATATGGGTTTCTTCTTTGGCGTTCAAATTTTCCAATCTTTTTTTTCTAGTTTTAAAAAAGTGCTGCTCAAGGTTTTCTTTTTTTTGTTATTAATCATGTATTAAAGTCAATGCATCACATTTGCCATGGTAGTCAGTGCACACAAATGTAGCCTCTCAAACTCATATAACCTCAAACTGTGAATACGTTATTTATTTTTTTTTTTTTTTCAAAGACTTCATCTCACATTTGTGATTGGTGTTATCCATGCTTAGAAACTACATGCCCACACCTGCTTTTAGGGCACTTCATTTACACATTTACAGAGAAAAAAAGATGCAAATGCAATGGTTGATTGCTTAATATTTAGAAGTAATTTTGGTTTGCTTGATCATAATATTTCAATTTGTCACTATACTTGGAAACTGGTGGAATGGATGAGTGGACGTCTATTTTTGTTGACCCAAATGTTCCACTCTCTTAACCTGGATCATGTATCCACCCGTCCCTCCATCCTTCTATCCATCTCTATTGCCCATTTCTCTCCTCTTCTTTATTAGACTGTTTAGGGATAAACAAATAAAACAAAGCAGAGCATTACAGCGCTCTAATTATTCATTCTAAAGCTCCGCCGCTCGCAGTTTACAGGCCAAACACGAATAAAACGGGGGGCAGGAAAAATCCTGCATACCATCAGCTTAAACGCCTCATCCATCTCCGGCACAGTGAGAGGCCGAGTATAAGTAATGTGTTTGCATGTGTGTGTGTGTGTGTGTGAGAGAGAGAGAGATATATACATTAAACATTAGCAAATGAGGAAGTGTCGGTGTCCATTAGGAAGTGTTCGGGTTACTTCTTGGTTTGGCACGTATGTTTACATAATGCATTTGTGTTGTCGTGTCTAAGTGTTTAAAGTGTGGGGGGCTCACACACATGCTCACACACACCAACACACGTTATTATAGCTTTGACTAATGGCCGCCACATCTGCATCTCTCACTCGCAGAAAGCGTAGTCTCTCCAGTTACTCATTTTAATGTCTGATCATGTTCATCACTCACTCTTCTTTCCGCTGGACTCTCTCTGCTCTGCTTCTTTTTTTAGGACCCAGTTCTACGACTCCCCTGAGTCTGTTCACGGACGGACTTTGTTCTGATGTGAACAATTAGGGCTTCCTAAGTGATTAGGGAGAGTTTATGTAAGACACTCACAACAGGCTAATGTTTTGTGTGCTGGTGGTTTTAACAGGGAGGTGAGAGGAAGCAGAGTTGTTGTTTTTTTTGTCTGTGTATGGCAACCATTGTTAAAGTTTACTGGAAGGCCTGGTCCAATTAAAGTTTCAAATGCATCCTGGAGAAACAGGATAAGACGGATACCCAACAGTGGCGTGAACAGACGATTTGAAAGGGCAGGGGCGTTAGAAAAAAAAAAACACATAAAGTGTGTGTTTTGGGGCACTTTTGCATAATTTGGTTCCCAAGACGACACTTTAGCATGTGTGTTGGCTCAGTTCAGAAAGACAGTTAATCATGTTTTATCAAAGAAGTCGCGGCTAAGTGTGATTTGCCGACTGTCTTTGTGTCTTGTGAGAAAACTTAAGCGTATTTTGGCTCCCAAGGGCTGTTGAGCAGGATTTTTGGTGCAAGTTTGGCTCTCAGGAGGGCAATTTAGGGTGTGTTTTGGCTTCCAGGAAGGCAGTTTATCACATTTTAACCAATCCAAGGGGCAGATTAGAGTGATTTGCCAACCAGAGGGCACATTTTTTGTGGGCCTAAGAAGGCAGTTGAGGCCAAGTTTGGGTCCCAGGAAAAGCACTTAAGGGTGTTTAGGCTCCCAAGAGCCCATTAACAAACATTTTGTCTCCAAAGAGGGCACTTTGGCGTGTGTTTTTCAACAACTGACCAATGAGGGGGGCAACAAACCTCTAAGCCCCCCCCTGTGCTCACCACTGATACTGAACCTGTAAAGTTGTTCAAGTTTCTTCTGGTTTTGCCACGTTGTCAGAACAACAGGCAGTCTGTATTTCACTTTGAACTTAACTTAGAACAAAAGAAATGTGAGGAAATTTCGGTTAAGGTAGAATATTTCTTGGTTGTAACAATGTTTCTTGGCAGTAAATCTTATCCTGCTGAGCAGCTGAAAAGCAGCACATTTCCTTCCTTCATCTCTTAAAAATGCATGCTCTTTTCAGACGTGGCACTATTTAAAAGGGGAAATAAACAGACTTTCCAAGGGTATAAGGCAGACCCGGCTGTAGACAAAAATTAGATGGAGACAAAAATTTGCTTTACCCAACTTTGCTTTATCATTATGTCATCAAAAATCCTTGAAATGGCTTCTTTTATAACTTGCAACAAGCTCTAGAGTTACTGAAGACTATCAACAAATATTAAAAAAAACAACTTAAGCCAGTGTTTTAACTTTAGTTACTTGGGAAAACAACTGAGGATGGAGATGATGTTTTGTGTTCTAAAAGTTTTGAAGTGTTGATGTGTCTTTTACTTTCTGATTCAGTGCGTCATAAAATGAGATGAGTATATAAACTAGTCTGCAGGTGTCAGAAACAACAATCTTTGTTGTTTCCATTTCTTGCTTTTTAGCCTCAGTATTGAAGAAACTTAAGAAGAACTGATCTTAGATCTGGGTTGTAATCGTCAGTCTTTGCTGAGCTCACTTTCTGTCACTCCGTCTCTCACCATACACATCTCTTCTTCTCTTACTCGTCTAGTCTTCTAATTTGCTGCTATTGTTCTCTGGAAATTGGAATATGCAAATGGGACGTCAATGGCAGAATAGCCGTATGCAGCAATCACACACAGCTAGAATATTATTCCTCGCTGCTGCCATGCTCGGGCTAATTAGCCTGATTTGATCGTTAATGCTCTGCCAATTAGAGGTGGCGGGCGTCACTGTGGCTTCGCTTGACAGCCCTCGTTTGGAGGTGAGCGAGCAGCTCGGCCGAGTTGAGCCCTGGCTGGAAGCAGGCAGGCTGTTACACACACTGTCTGAAGTGGTTTGCACCTCCACATTGTGTGTCTGAGTGTGTGTGTATGTGTGTGTAACGCGATCAAAACTGACTATGAGTGGCTTTCTGTGTGTGCGTGTGTGTTCTCGTGTCATTTCGTGCGTTCATGTGTGTGATTTGTTTAAGTCAGACTGTAACTGTATCCCACTTAGCTTTTTTGTGTGTCACTTTTAAACAACGGGAAAAAAAAGTTTCTTAACAAGAGTAGAGATGTATGTTCTCCATGACTTTACTACACTTCACTTTACAAGGCTTTTAGCTGCTTTCTCACACACTCTCTGTCATATTCTACACTATGTGATTCTTCCTTCTATCATGCAAAGAGGAAAAAGCATGTATGTTGTGTGTTCTCTGACATGTTTTATGCAGTCGTGCTGTTCTTACAGATTCTGGTTCTTCAGGACAGTTTCTAAAATATGAGCGTAGAGCTGTGAAAGGAAAAAGTCTGCCCTGTGGTTCAAATATTACATCATCAATCTGTGAAGCTCAGTGGCTCCAACAATTTATTTTTGCAGCTCTGGGAAATATCTGTAGCTATTTTTCCTTGAACTGCCTCATCTATTTCTGATTTGCATCATGATTTGCTGCACTATGCTGAGTAATGTTAAACATCTCCTGGAACATGATTGGATTTGTTGCATTTACAATCAAATGTAACAGGCATGAAATTACAGGGGAAGACTCTTTCTTGAAAATCTATTATGTCTGAGTAAAAATTGCCCAAGTGTTTGACTGAAAAGTGTTGGCTTCATCTCAGACAGTATACACACAATGCTAACAATCAGCCATGTTAAACACTAAGGTCCTGATCTTCTATGATCCAATGGGCTAAATTGCATGTGCAAACAAAAAAAACCTGCATGTGCTATTAGTGGGATTGGTACAGGTAATCCATTATGATAGCATGCGCAGTTGAAAACAGGGGGAAAAAAACACCAATCAGGACTTTGTGGGGATATATTTTAATCTTGGAATCAATCACGAGGACATAACTGCTTTATTATGTCACTATTATACTGTCTCGGAAAGACATTCAAAATGGATATTGATGCCGCGTCATCTTTATTGGTGCCAAGGATGCACCTGTTTCTCTCTGGTCATAGCTTTCATTCATGAACATGCATGGGTCAGTGACAAAAAGAGGGTCTAAAAACGTATTTTTAAAAAGCTCTTTGAAAATGGACAAAAACATATTTCTGAGTGAAGAATTATGTTTTCTAACAGATTTCAGTAGTTGACCAACATTTCAAAGTTTTTAGGTTCATAATTCTTTAGTATTTTTAATTTGAGCACCCAAAAATGTCAGGTGGCACAACCAAATATATGAAAATATATTTATATGTTCCTGTTATTTTTTCTGTGTGAAATTATTGGCAAGTATCTCTCAAGTTTCCGTAGTGACTCATACATTTTCATTTTGTGTGTTTCATTTCTTTTATTTGTGAATAAGATAAATAATTTGATGTTAAAATAACATTTCACATTATTACATTGGTTGTACCACCTGACATGGAAATTGTTCCAGTCACCAATGAAGTGAAAAAACCTTTTTTATCAGTATTTCAGAGAAATCTACAAACTTTTCCACTTGGTCACAAATGTCATTTGGGCTCCTCTGGCTGATGCAGTTTCCTGTTTCCTGTTTTATTCTCTTCACTTTAAAATAAAAGTCTAATGTTACGGTTGCACCACCCTGACATTTGACAAGGTGAAAATTACGAGACAAAAGTTTTTTTAATTTCTCAACAGCTTTGAAATTCTTTTTATTTGCAAAGAATGTTTTATTTAATAAGGTTCAAGCATAAAATAATGCCACTGTATTTTTTGTTTCATTTTACAATAACTGACCTTCAATTTTTAGAGTTTAATTACTGTGGATACTTGTCAGGACGGTTGCACCACCTGACATTTTGGGGGTTTGAGGAACCAAAACACAAAAAAACATGTTATATTTTAATAGTTTAAAGATGTGTTCAAATAAGACAGGTTTCATAGAATAAAGAAATACATGTGATGAAATACTCGATTCATGATGGAAGGAAATATTGCACTCGGACACAAAAAAAGGGACGTCACGTCATTGACCCGCATACAGATGGGTGCACACAAAATGCAAGGAAAATGGTTCCATGTCAGGAAAGATGTTCACTGAATCCTGAAAGAACGACCCAAAAGATGTAGAACTCGGAAGAACGGCCCTTAACCCTGAAGCGCATAGTGGTCACTACAGTGGACACCTATTTAGAAGTTGTTTACTCCTAAATTCAATCGTTCATGTGGTGGAAATTCATATTAGTTTGTGTCAAGATATTTTGATTCCTCATTAGGCCTGAAAAATTGTTTTCAATTTTTTTCCAAACACATATATATATATATTTGAACATGTTATAGACAAACATTTGAGGGTGAAAAAGCTTATAAACTATAAATTAATCAGTGTTAAAATGGTTGAAAGAGAGTTAAAATTTTTTGCAAAAAATGAAAAAAAAAATATTCATGAAAGTCAAACAGAGAAAAAAAAAGTCATATTTACATTAACCCTCTGATGCATGAATTATGAAAGCCAGTGTCAGGATTTTTCCTTTGAGTGTTTTTATTTGTTTTAAAGCATGAAAAAATAAAAGGATTTTTTTTTTTTTCTCCTCAAATATTTGCAACGGAACATTCAACATAAAACAGTGTGAAATTAATGTAAATATAACTTTTCTTTGACTTCTTTTCTTTTCTTGGTTATTTCATGAATAATCTTTTTTTAATGCTTTGGGAAAGATTTTAACTCTCTTTCATCCATTTTAACACTGAAAAATTTATACTTATTACACTGTTTTACCCTCAGATGTTTGTCTATAACTTTTTAAAAAATATATATATATTTGGAAAAAAGAATTGAAAATATTTTTTCAGGCCCTAAGAAGAATAAAAATATCCTGACACAGACTAATATGAATTTCCACCACATGAACCATTGAATTAAGAGCAAAAAAGTTTTAAATAGGCGTCCACTGTAGTGAACACTATGCACCACAGGGTAAAGTTCACACTGTTTTAAGTTGAATGCTCAGTTATAAATATAAAAAAAAATAATAATAAAATGGGAAAACTATTTTTCATGCCTAAATACGAATAAAAACACTCAAGGGAAAAATCCTGACACTGACTTTCATAATTCATGCGGATCAAAGGGATAAAGTGGAAATGAAACAGTCAACCACATTAACATTTTTTACTATAACGAGTCATTTTCTTATCAACAATTATACTACAAATGTGACAAATATAAACATAAAAGAACAAAAAACAGCGTAATTGTATCTTTTGTGGCAAAGGTGCTGCCATCTTACAGTACTGTGAGCTGTAACATCATGTAAAGTCCTTTTGTCTGCATCACACATCACAGTAAGAGATAATAGCAAAACATAACAGTAAAGGATGGAAACATTGTCCCATCAAGGTTTGTGCCTCGGTATTTCTACACCATTCTACTGTCTCAACACTTGTACTGAGGATGTTGGCCCCTCATGTGAACACATAAAAAAATAGTAAAGACTCTAAGAACACCATCTGAAAAACGTTAAAGTCCATGTCTCGACATTTTCTTAAGTCACTTACATCTAAGGAGAAACTTACGTAAAGTTCTAAGATAAAAAGGTCTATTGTCGTTCGTTAAAGATTAGAGAACCACGTATAGAACAAAACAGGGGACCTTATACTAGACAGTACATTTCGGTACATTACTTGAATGATGAAAGCAAGGGAATGCCTGCAGACGGCGTTATCTGCGCCGTGGAAACCCCCATCTACACTAAATCAAATATCGCCCCGTTTAAACATTCAATTTATTCACATGAATTATGGCAAAGACCCCTATGGCTCTCATAACAGACAGGAAGAGAAAGAAGAGGGAGGCAGAGAGAGAGTCAGTGGATAACAGGTGTTGTATACCTGGAGCAATCTCTTTGAACAAAAGCACAGGTAATCAGACCAAATCTCCTTTTCCCTGCAGCTGCACCTTCAACCGAACACACACAGTGGGAGAGAGAGAGAGAGAGAGAGAGCGAGAGAGAGGGACTCATACAGAGCAGGTCAATCACAATCCTGCTCTTTCTCCATCTCCAGTAAGGCAACAAGCTCCTGGTAATGATGGAGAGAATGACTTTGGGGACACCAGCATCTGAAATGAGATATCTCTGCAGGGTTACAGACTCCTAAGACTGTATGAAGGGTCCCAACTAAGTCAACTTCTCAAGCATGACCAGAGGAAGGGACACCTCAGGGCACAATCAGGTCACACTGAGGGGTCGACAGCTCCCATGAGGCATAGGGGGACCAGGGGGAAATCTAATGAACTTGTTGCTGTTGTAGCTCTAATCCAAGGGGACCTGAAGGTTGAGCAATTGAAAGATGGGTCATCTCAAAGTGTGGACTGTCTTCTCCAGGATGGGAGAGAGTCCTTGTCCCAAGTAAAAGGGGAACATACAGATGGGGGCGCCATTGGCAGTGGCGCGGATGCTATACCGGTCCATTGAAGTGGATTGTGACAAGACTGGCAAAAGGACTCAGGCGCACGACTCGTACTCACAAAAAATAAGAATTTATTTAACAAAATGCAGGAGCAAGGCGGAAAACAAAATCACAGCAGCGCTGGAAAACAGGGTAAAAGATAAACTCAAAATCACAGCAAAGCTGGTAAAATCTAGGACTCAACTTGATTCTTGGTTTTAAAGATCTACTACAGACACACATGACAAGACAATCTGACACAGGACAAAGGGAGGACGCAGACTTAAATACAAGAGGTAAGGGACACAGGTGGAAACAATGAGGAGCAGGGATGACAATCACAACGGCAGGAAAACACCAGGGGAGGAAGTGAAGTGACCTGAAACGAGAGGAGAAAACGTGACTACAAAATAAAACAGACAGAACAAACAAAACTAGAACAAGGTAAAAAATGATTAACTTAACATAACCGACGTGACATGACAGATAGAGCGTTGAGTCAGAAGGTAAGGCTCTAAATGTACCAGTCAATCTATGTTCAAACCCTCATCTATGGCCACAAAATGTGATAACACAGTTTGCTCCATCAACAGTAAAGATTTCATCTTTCTGATTTGGTGTGGATGTTTGTTAGTACCCAGCCAGGTGAATACTCACATCCAGAATGTTGTCATCATATTTATACCCAAGCCTCCCACGTGAAATGAAAACATGGTTAACATTGACTTCTGACAGCTTACATTTCAGCTTTTACACAATGCCACAGTGGTTTCTAACATTTACCATCACCTAGGAAACAGTCAGAGACTGACATGTAGCCTTTCCATCCAATGATACAAATTTGGTTGTTGACATTTTAATCATTCAGTCAGAAGCTTCACACAGTCTGATAAGATTCAAATGCCATATTTTTCAAGTGAATTTCATCTTTAAAAAAAAATCAGCCTTTCATTCCACGAAAAAAACAACTGGGTCAGATTCAGAAAAGCACTAATTAAAAATGGCTCAAATAACATCTGTTTTATCCTGCTGTCTTCAAAGGTTCACCACAGGTGATGGGTGTGATATACTTTGTGTTTTCTGAAACCTCACCTTGAAAAAGCATAAAGAAATCTCACACACAGTGTCTCTCATGCAGTTCAAAGACAAAGAAGCTGCAGCTGATCCATCCAAGCCCTCGACGACGACGAAACTTATTCAGTAGACGGAAAGTCAAGTAGGAATAGACAAAAATAAGATAATTTCGGGTACGACGACAGAACTGGAAAACAGTAACTTTATTCCCATTAATGAAAAACTATAAACGTATAGTTCTGAGGTGACCTTTTAAAAGTTTAAGTACGACAAAACGTAAATCTTTCTAAACATGGTGCGCTGTAGTCAGTATTTGGAGTCTGGAGGTGTTGAAATCAAATATCAGTGTATCTTCTTAGTATACATACTCATGTGTAGTTCCTACAGCTTTAACAGACCAAACAGGAAGGTACCGAGGAGAGATTTGTCACCTCTGAATGAGCACAGAAGCAGAACCTGCCAACCTCTAGACAAGAAAAAAAATCACTGCTGCACAGTCTAAATGAGGTGTTGTTCTCTGAGGGAGAGCTTCCTGTCTGCCTTAAAAATCAATTTTTGCTTTTCTGTGTTGAAATTTTACTTTTGTTTATTCATTTGTCATGGAAGCTCTCAAAGGCTATGATTTTTTGTTTAAATTTGCTTTGTTTTCTAGAGATAATTTTTATTTTTTCATTATCTCGAATTTTATGAAGCCTGTTTTCTTGAGAAAACAGGATAATGTCTTATGTAACCCATTTCCAATTCATCTGTGGTCACGCCACTAAGAAAAACTAAATCAAATTTATGACTAAAACAGGAGCTTAAGGCTGAAACACAAGCTAGAAGCTAAAACATGGGCTTAGCTGTTTTTAATGATGTTCATTTCAATCCTCATGCAGCAGTTACTCTGCAGTCATCTGTTCAAACCTGAGAGTCAATCAATAAAAGCCAAGTTATGTTTGCTCTCCTTGGTGAGGTTGGAGTTGGTAGATGAGCACTGGTAGGACACAACCAGGGTTCACTAACGTTACATGTTACAGATATGTCTCAGAGCACCGGGCTGTGAGTAGTACTAAATATAGCTGGTGACTAAAGTACGCCACAAACTTACAAAGTTTGCTTGTTATCACATTTCAGACAACAGCACTACATAACTGTTCATAAATTTATATGGGTCAATGACGAAAAGAGGGTCTAAAAACGTATTTTTGAAAAGTTCTTTGAAAATGGATAAAAACATTTCTGAGTGAAGAATTATGTTTTCTAACAGATTTCAGTAGTTGACCAACATTTCAAAGTTTTTAGGTTCATTATTTTTTAGTATTTTCAATTTGAGCACCCAAAAATGTCAGGTGGCGCAACCAAATATATGAAAATATATTCATATGTTCCTGTTATTTTTTCTGTGTGAAATTATTGGCAAGTATCTCTCAAGTGTCTGTAGTGACTCATACATTTTCATTTTGTGTGTTTCATTTCTTTTATTTGTGAATAAGATAAATAATTTGATGTTAAAATAACATTTCACATAATTACATTGGTTGTTCCACCTGACATGGAAATTGTTCCAGTCACCAATGAAGTGAAAAAACCTTTTTTGAGTCATAAAGTCTCTTTAGATGTTTGAAAAGGTGAACCAGTGTTTACAGTAAACCCGAGGAGACCGACTACGTCAAAGGACAAAGGACAAAATAAGAGAAGTGAAATTTTATTTTCAGATTACAATGCCATGCACCACCCTGACATTTGACAAGGTGAAAATTACGGGACAAAAGTTTTTTAAATTACTCAACAGCTTTAAAATTCTTTTTATTTGCAAAGAATGTTTTATTTAAAAAGGTTCAAGCATAAAATAATGCCACTGTATTTTTAATTTCCATTTACAATAACTGACATTCAATTTTTAGAGTTTAATTACTGTGGATACTTGTCAGGTGCCAACGTGGTGGACTGTAAAACCCCCAAACTCCTTGGTTTTGTGTTTTTAACATGTTATATTTTAATAGTTTAAAGATGTGTTCAAATAAGACAGGTTTCATAGAATAAAGAAATACATGTGATGAAATACTCAATTCATGATGGAAGGAAATATTGCACTCAGACACAAAAAAAAGGGACGTCACGTCATTGACCCTTATCCTGACAAAAAGTTTTCTTGAACAACAAAGTGTACTATTGAAAAAAAAATTCTCCAATCTCCATTCAGAACACCTGATATGGTGTTCCCTAATCCTAAAAGTCACGTCGCTGGCTGGATACAAGGCATTTAAGAAGATGAAGAACACAAACATTGCTAAACAAAGTCATCACTGAATAAAGATGTAAACAGAAGCTTTGATTGAAAGCTTTAGGAGAAGTGAACAGGGCTCCAGGCTCTTAAAGGCAGCAACACAATAATAATTAAACAGGGTTATTATCAACT
This sequence comes from Thalassoma bifasciatum, assembly GCA_008086565.1. Taxonomy (NCBI): domain Eukaryota; kingdom Metazoa; phylum Chordata; class Actinopteri; order Labriformes; family Labridae; genus Thalassoma; species Thalassoma bifasciatum. The sequence continues at coordinate 60,513 of RPOG01003022.1, read as the reverse complement.
CTGCATAACAAAGACTTCACACGTCACTGATGAGTCTAAGAATAATAATGAATAAGTGCTGCCTGATTATCTGCTGACGTCACTGATGGGAAAACAATGTTTTTGAAGCTGATGAGTTCTGTGAGGAGAATTGATCAACATTTAACTGCGGCTTATACAATTATTTATGTATAAACGTTTACAGTGATGCTGTATGATTTAGCAAAAACAACACGGTAAACAAGCTCTGCCTTTAAGAAATACGCAGTGGGGGATACGTCTGAAGTACATCAAGACTCAAGAGTGTGTTTGTGCATTTATGTGTGTGTAAATTAAGTCCTGTCACTGTGTGTGTGTGTGCATGTGTGTGTTTGTGTGTCTGCGTTGTCTTTGTAAACATATTCAGAGAGTGGAGAGTGTGTGGTGTTGCAGGCATTAGTCAGGCTTGTGTATACACCTCTGATTGAATTTTTGGTTTGTTCTGCCTGGAGTTGAATCTTTATTTAACAGAGTGTTTGGAGAGGCACTCTAAGAAAGCTGAGAGAGAAACAAACACAGAGAGAGGGAAAGAAGAACTGGGTGAAAGTAGATAGAGAGAGAGTCGAGGAGATACAAAGATGTGGCGCGTAAGGCGGCAGAGATTACTCTTGCACAGCCCCTTCTGAGCGTCACTAGCGCAGCAGGAGGGCCGGTCAGGGAGAGACTCAACGTGTTGAACAACAGGGGGCCTGAAATAATTAGCTGACAGTAGCGGCTGAAAGAAACGGCCTCCTCTGCGGCTACCAAAGAAACAAGCTGGGGAGGTTGTCATAACACATGTTTGCTTCAGCGGCTCCAGGCCCCTGTGTATGGAGACTACACACGACATCAGTCTAACACTAATTGTCATTTAAGCAAACATTTACCAACATTAGCTCCAATCTCTGGTTGGGTTCTTTTTTTTTTTTTTTTTTACAACCAGGGGGAACAAATGGTGCTTCTGAGTAAAATTAACAATGATCAGATAAATCTGTAATCATAATCACAGGGAGTGATAAAAGGATTTGACCGCTGGTGAGTGAAGCTTTGCGTGCTGATTACAGCGAGTGGATCCACACAGGTAAGCAGGGGAAAAGCTTTTTAGTAGCATTTTAACATCCTGTATCAAGTTCAGATCGCTAGGTTTTTAAATCCACTGTTATCGTTCTATAATTGACAATCAAATCAAAACCAGTGAGTTACATCTTTGTCTAATGATGGATTTTTTTTAGGAAACAAAGAAGTTCGTGTGTCTAACCATTATTTACATCAGTGGTTCCCAACCTTTTCCAATTCAGGGCCCACTTTTAAGTGTCAAAGATTTTTCACGGCCCACCTCTGACCATATAATTATGGGGACTGTATAGTGACTTGTTAGCGCTTGATTTGTAACAAAGACCCGAAATGTAAGAAAAAAAAATGTAATAAAATCCTAAATGTGATACCTGGTCAATGATGTAACAGATGCTGATCCCAGAAGGTGATAGTCATTTGCCCACGATGTAACAACTTGTTAAATGTTGGGTCAGTGATTATAGTCTTGGGATATACAACATTTGTTTAATCAAATTTCAGGGCTTTGTTAAATTTGGGGTCATGTTACATGTTGGGCTTTAACTTGCCCTCTTCAAGGACTTTTCTTATATACAAACGTTCGAACATGTTGAATATCCTTACAAATGTAACCAAGTTTTAATATTTAAACATTATTCTGTACATTTGCATCTTTATATAATTACCCTTCATTGAAATTCAGACTATTTTGAAAATGAGTTGGCGGCCCACTTGCAATATATCCGCGGCCCACCAGGGGGCCACGGATCACAGGTTGGGAATCACTGATTTACATATTTTAAAGGGACAGGATTACATTTTCTGGTTGTTTTGTCAGCGGAGGCCTTGTCGTGATTCCATTAATAGAAATCATGACAATTAAAGGTTCTTCAACACCTTTTTTCTATGAAGACAACAAAGCTTGTTTAGACTGGAAATGCATTATTGGGGTCACACAGGGTCATTAAAGGGGTCCCCCGACTCAAAGTTGGGGCGTTGTGTGAAACATAAAGAAAAACAGAATACATCAAACAGACAAACAGATAAACTTTGTTTTTAATTTAATTTATTTTTATCATTTGCAAATATTCACTCATTTTGAATTTGATGCCTGCAACACGTCCTTAAAAAAAAGTTGGGACAGGGGCAACAAAAAACTGGGAAAGTTGAGGAATACTAAAACACCTGTTTGGATCATTCCACAGGTGAACAGGTTCAATGAAAATATGTGGGGCATTATGAAGCACAAAATACAACAACAGAGACGCTAAACTGTTCAGCAGCTGAAGTTGTTCATCAACAAGAACGGGAACAAATTCCGGCTCCAAAGCTTCAACAATTAGTGTCCTCAGTTCACAAACGCTTAGAGAGTGTTGCCAAAGGGAAGGTAATGTAACACAGTGGAAACAAATGTGTTGCAGGCATCAAATTGAAATGAGGGAAAATTAGCCAAAAAAAAAAAAAGTACAAAAGTCATTGGAATTGCGGTTGCATAATAAATACAAGAAGTTAAAGAGGGATGTTTTTAGTTTTGTTTGTGATGGGTGAAGATTAGGGAATGGGATGATGCAAGTCAAAAAGAAATGTGTGAAACAAGAAAGTCTTTCTAATGAGCACTTATTTTTCAACCAGAAAGGTGTAAACATAATTTTTCCTGACTTTAAAACACACCACTACAATAGTAACCACACAAGGAATATGATGTCTTCACCAACCTGCAGCATGAATTTCTGGCACTATTTGATCCATAGACTGTATAATGAGTGGACGTAACGATGTTCGGCTCAAACTGAAGCCTCCAGCAGATGCCCCGCCCCCTGGTGTCTGGCTGCAGTATAGGTCATAAGCCCCGCCCCCTGGTGTCTGGCTGCAGTATAGGTCATAAGCCCCGCCTCCCCATGTATTCCAGATATGAGCCGGGAAAACTTCAAAAAAATTACGATACCTGGTAGAAACGTTTCTCTCATCCTTACGCTAAGGTGGTATGACGATATCATTTGGCTTCATGGTGTTCAGGTGTTTTTTTTCTGAGAAGTTAGTTTCTCATTAGTTAATTGACGTTAAAAACCGCGATATAAGTTTCGTTTTACGATAGTTGACAGCTGCCGTTAGTGAGAAATTTTTATCGGAGATATAAGAAACTTCGGGAAAGAGCCAAAAGGAGACTAAACCTTCTAAAGAAGAAGGAATAAATATTTTTATTTCTCATTTTTATTTCTCACCGGAAATTCTTTACTGCGCAAACTCTGGCTGCACAATGGCGGCTAGAGAAACAGGGTTTTTTGGCTTCAAAATCGTAGAATGGTGACAGGCGGAGCCACGCTGTCCATTCTATATACAGTCAATGATTTGATCACATCAAGAATAATTTGCAGAGGACTGTGAGGGGAAAAAGGAGAAAGAAGACATGTAGATTTTTAACAGGTCAAAACCACATTCAATGTGCTGCAAATGGTGTTCAAAACAATGGTGTCTGAGCCAAGTCACTCCCACCACCCAAGCTTGATCTCAAACGGCCTCATGCGTCAGCGGCTGCCAGACACAATGATGACGTGAAACCCAGAGTGACCGAAGCACGTCAGAGCAGCTGAGCAGTATCCGTGCCACAGCTAGCAGAGCAGCAGAGTGAGATGAAGATCTGATTTAAGAAACAAATCAGATTTTTCCTGCATTCTGAACAAAGCCCTTTGGTTACTTCCTCATCCCTATCCTTCAGGCGTGGGAGCGAGGAACGAGACGGCAGATGCACATGAGGAAAAGGATAAGGCCTTTTGATCAGTTCACAGAAAAGCACGGCTGTAAGAAAGCAGTCATGTCAGGACAGGAAACAACCAAGACACAGATACTGAAGCGAAATATGAAGGGCATCGCTTTTGTATCAATAAGCTTTAGGCTGCAGGATAAAAGAAATGCAGCACAGTAACTTTCATCTTAGGATTACCCTCATCAAATATGTGTTTTCCAAAGACCAACAGGAGAATGTCACTGTGACCTGCAGGATGCTGTAATGAGGATCAGTCTCTGATTTCTCACGCTTTCTAACATTAAAGGGTTACAAACAGGATATATTAAGGAAGCTTTAAACTGAGCTGCAACAGAATCTTCCTAAAATAGAGATTACCCAATCCGAGCTGGATTCAAATCAGGGTTCTGAGAGCATCAAGCTCAGCAGCCTAAGAGGCTTTAAACTGTTTATTCATGCTGCTGTCAGGAGAAATGCAAACGCATAAATTTACACATTCTTAGAGTGCACGTCTGCAGAACTACAAGTTTGTTAATGCATGTATGAGTTTTCATTTGTGCACTGACACATGTTCATGAAGAGAGAAATGTTGCCTCATAAAAGGACTTTCTTCTCTTCTACCTGACAGGAGGTTTCACATGGAGGGCACAGGATTTGGTCTGTGCACACCCACATATGTGACACCATGAGGAGCCTTTAAGATTGTGAGTCATCCACTTAGGCTGCTCTGGTTTACTCTCAAAAGCAGCTGATGACTTTGGATCCTCCTGATAGGGAAGACGAGATTAAAGCTCCCATGAAACCTTGCAGCATGGTGGGGGGGGGGGGGGGGGGCATGCTTAAGTGGCTTTTTGGAGCAAAAAAAGTGCCTTCTTGATAGCCAAAATATGAAATAAAGTAGCCTTTCAGAACCCAAAACCCGCTCTAGAGTGCCCTCTTGGGAATCACAAATAATGAATTGTCATCTCAGGGTTAAAAAAAAGATTTCTAAAGTGACTCCAGAGTGCTTTCTTTGGGGTCAAAACATGCACCGAAATGTCCTCTTGGGGTGTGAAACATCCCTTCTGAGCCACACTGCAAAACCTGAAATCTAAGCAAGTCATTATGTCTTATTTGTAGTAAAATTTGTCTTACTATTATTGATTTGAGCCACATTTCCTAGACAAGGTCATGAAAATGTCTCATTACAAGTTTTTTAAAGACAAAAATGAGGCATCAATCGCTTGTAACAAGTAAAAAAAAATCTGCCAATGGGATAAGATAAAAGATTCTTGTTTTAAGACATCTTTCTAATTTCAAGAAATTTCCCGGGCGAATTCGTCTTATCCCATTGGCAGATTTTTTCGACTTGTTACAAGCAATTTGCACCTCATTTTTGTCTTAAAAAAACTTGAAATAAGACATTTTTATGACCTGGTCTGGTGAATGTGGCTCAAATTAAGAACAATAAGACAATTTTTACAACAAATAAGACATAATGACTTGCTTAGATTTCCGTTTTTGCAGTGTAGAGCACATTGAATTGTCCAATCAGGGGGAAAAACCACATGCTTTCCATGGTTCCAGTCTGCACTCAAGTGTCTTTTGGAAGCCAAAACATGCTAAAATACCATCTTGGGACCCAAAACACAAACTAAAGTGCCTTCTTGGGTGTAAAAAAAAATGCTTAAGTTTCCTCTTGGTTGATGAACCACACTTATCTGTCCCTTTGGCTAGTTAAAACATGAAAAAATGTCCTCCTGGGAGCCAAAACATATGCTACAGTTCCCTCTTTGGAGCTGCAAATGTAAATGTGCCCTCTTTGGTGCCAAACCTTTGATAAAGTGCCTTTTTAGGAGCAAAAATGTGCACTGTATGTGCCGCGTGCCTCTGCCCTTCAAAATGTCTGTGCACACCCCTGCTTTCTTCCCTTCTGTAGTTACACTGCCTGGCCAAAAAAAAAGTCACCACCAAAAAAAAAAAAAGGGTCATACACTCTAATATTTCGTTGGACCGCCTTTGGCTTTCATTACATCACGCATTCGCTGTGGCATTGTTTCAAAAAGCTTCTGCAATGTCACAAGATTTATTTCCATCCAGTGTGTCATTAATGTTTCACCAAGATCTTGCATTGATGATGGTAGAGTCTGACCGCTGCACAAAGTCTTCTCCAGAACATCCCAAAGATTCTCAATGGGGTTAAGGTCTGGACTCTGTGGAAAATGATGTCTCATGCTCCCTGAACCACTCTTTCACAATTTGAGCCCGATGAATCCTGGCATTGTCATCTTGGAATATGCCCGTGCCATCAGGGAAGAAAAACTCCATTGATGGAATAACCTGGTCATTCAGTATATTCAGGTAGTCAGCTGACCTCATTCTTTGAGCACATACTGTTGCTGAACCTGAGCAACTGCAGCAACCCCAGATCATAACACTGCCCCCACAGGCTTGTACCGTAGGCACTAGTTATGATGGGTGCATCACTTCACCTGCCTCTCTTCTTTCCCTGATGCGCCCATCACTCTGGAACAGGGTAAATCTGGACTCATCAGACCACATGACCTTCTTCCATTGCTCCAGAGTCCAATCTTTATGCTCCCTAGCAAATTGAACTTTTTTTTGGCCAGGCAGTGTATTTTATTCACGACCTGGGGTCTTTCTACACATTTATGCGGCTCAACTTCTCGGTCAGGGCCCAGTGTGCAAAATGTGGATCGTGCACAGAACACCGAGTCAACTTTGGGTCGTACTGATGTGTAAATCACTGAGATGTTAGATGAAGTAGTTTTTGTCATACTATGTTATATTAGGACATAGTTTAATTGGCTTCCAGTGTAAATCTCAGTCTGAGAGGATCACCTAGCTTTATATTTTGTGCCAGCGTTGTTAATCTTT
>RPOG01003022.1:9684-47699 GCA_008086565.1 Thalassoma bifasciatum | reverse complement strand
TGAGGGCATCCAAATGACACTAAAGCATGCTGGGACTTGTATGCTAAGCCCAGTTGGTCAGGGTTAACTTCCAGGCGCCCTGATGACGAATGACAGTTATCTATTTTTACAGCTCGATATAGATCCATCAGCTTCCTCTGGAGAGTCCTCCTCAGCGACTCTCTGCCCTTTGGAGGAGATTTTCCAGGTCACCACGCCAAGGTGAAAAACAAAACAATGCACTTGTGCGCTCACACAGAACGGAGAACAAACACACACTCACTGACGTGCGTGCTGGTAGACGAAGCGTGCCGCACACACTTCTTACTTTCCTACTGGACATATGGAAATGTCAGTGCTTCCCCAGAGATGTTGGCTAATGTCAGGACATGTGGCTGGTATGGACCCGGGCCACACGTTTACTCAGTCCAGCTGTGTCAGGGACTGCTGGCCAACCCCGTACCCCTCCTCCGTGTTCCTCTTTCTGCCTCCACCCCCCCAGGAGGGAAACTAATTGTGAGCATTATTGATTGCCACAGCAGATCTGCGCTGTCCAGCGGGTAAATAAGATGGATGGAGTTGTCAGGTTGTCATCAGGCGAGGTTTTCTGACAGCATGCCTCAGGGCGTGTACAACACAGTCCAGGTTAACCGAGGCATACACGGAGCAGTGAAGTGGTTCGAGCAGAGCTGCTGCTGCTGCTTGACTTTGGACAGAAATACAGAGGAAAGGCGGCCTACTTTACCCCATAACTCAACCCTGACGCTCACAACTTAGAGAAATAATTCTTCATAAATGACAGCAGCTCTGTTTGTAAGGTCTAAAAAAGGCTTTGATATCCTATATATCTCTGTCAGTGAAATATCAGTCCTTCAAATTACTGCGCTTCATGTTAAGAAAAGACCTAGATTAGACAGTTGTATTGGAGCAAAAGTAGTCTTATATTAGCAGTTTGAGCTTAGACAAATCTTACCCCAGATACAGGGAAGTATTTTCCTTAAAGTGAACCCCGACTGTAAGGACTAATAGGCATGAATACGCTTAAATGTTTGTCTCAAACTAGAATTTTTTGTTTAAAGACATAACGAATTGGTTTTTCTTTAAAAAAAAAAACAGTTTAAAACACAGTTTCTATCCTTCGGGCGCAGCCATTGTTTTACTGCCGCAATGCATTCTGGGTTGATGACGTAGATTGGTTGCTTGGTGCCGAGCATCTGGATTTGGCCGTTTACTCACTACTAGTCGCCGTAAGTCACTTTCAGGTTTCAGGAGGGAAAAAACACATAATAATGCCACATGTGGCTGCTTTTGGGTGCACTTTTCAGTCCAAAGGAAACAAGGAGACTGATGTTAGTCTGCACAGCTTCCCAAAAGACAAGAAAAGAAGGAAGTTGTGGGAAATCGCTTGTGGGCGTGAACAACTTCCCATGGAGCCGCGGCTATGTTCTGGCCACTTCTCCCCAGAAGCATTTGCTGCATTTAGCCGGCCCATGCTGATGAAAGAGCTGACAGGTGTGGGTCATTAAAAAACGGAGACTAAAGCCAAATGCTGTGCCGACTATTTTCCAACACAAACCCACAAAACTTCCTCTGGAAACCACTGAAGTCCGCTCCAGGACTTATATGATCCTGTATGAGATCCAGCCCGGTGCAACCATATGACATCACTACCCAGACGTTATTGTGGCGTAAACAACAATGGCGGCCTACGGGTGAAAATATTTTTTTCAAATTTTACACAAACTAAGATGTTTTGAGAGATTTTATTATCGTTCTTATGTAGCTGGTAAAAACACTGATCATTTAGGAAAATGACGTTCTGGTAGCCAGGGTTCCTTTAAACATCTTGTTTCAAGCCTCTAGTCTGTCAAAGGAGGATGGAGATGATTTAGAAACTTGCAAAACATATAGTAAAAAAGTACGCCCTTTACTATGGCAATTCTGTTATATCAACCTTTCTGTTTCAGGTAAAGGTAGTGAAGCCATTTCTGATTACAAGATGCAGCAATAAAGCTTCTCTCCTGTAAGAAACTATAATAGAGTTATAACAAAAACATAAAAAAGTGGAGAATCTCTTAAGTTTTAAATCACATTTAGGGCCTTTATCTCTCTGATGTTGAGGCTGTGAATGCAAATGCACACAAAAAGCTCCTCAAACAATAAAAATTTGATGTGTATTTTTATGGCATCATAAAAAATGGAAAACAAACTGATTCTGTTTAATACGATGAATATTTCAGCGAAAGCAAAACCTTCCTCTAGGAAAAAAAAAAAGAAAAAGAAAAAGAAGCACTTCAGGATGCCCAGCTGTGAATTATTTTGAGTTACTGTGATGATGAATACCATGATGATGTATAGCTCTTGACCTTACACATTTACCGCTGCCTCACTCCAGAGGGTGTGAACCCTCAACAAACAGCGTCGTGAGGCTCCTCACACGGTGTCGACTTTATTAGCATTCCACTGGATCAATACATAAATAACTGGCCTCACACCCAGAGCAGAGGTCTTTTTTCTGCTTTATTAAGATTCATACGGCCTCTTGGAAGGCAAAGCAGAGATTCTGAATATGTAGCAGAGATTGTCAGTACTCCTGTGACTCCTTTCTGCTCACCACACTTTCTACATTGTGTGCGATGTCAACACTGCTCTGGGCGAGGACTGTTTCTAAATGCTGCCGAGGATTTGAGTGATGGTAAAGAAAATGAATATAGAGAAAGAAGACGGTAAGCAGATCCTTAGCTGACCCTGGATTGCTCCAAGCATTGTCTCAATAGACGGCGAATTTTGCTGATGAATTTAAATGATTGCGTGGATGATTTGCATTTTGAGTAATGAGCTGAACAGGCATCCAGTTAAAGATGATTGAGAGGGAAAAAAATTAACGTTTGGCTTCAGTGGAGACGCCATTAAAGAGTTTCCATCCGATAGCAGTATGGAATATATGATGAAAACTATAAGGGCTCAATGACTTCAAATTCAGTGACCAAGCTTATTTCACCACTTCATTTATTTATTCAATTCAAAGTTTCATCCTATGTCCAACATTCCCTCTCTTTGGCACGACTTCACCAGAAAGGGGCACTATGTTCCCATAAAGGAGTGTTTTACAGCAGGTTATTAGGAACAGTATGATCTTTTTTTTTTTTTCTCAAGGGCACTGAACCAATTAAATAAGTCTTGAGCATAAATTATATGTAAGACGTTGATAAAGATGCAGGGTCCTGGAGGTGACGCATCTGTGGAAAAACACTGCTCAGAGTAGTTTGTGGCACTTAAGTGGTTTTCTTTCTGTTCAGATCCTTCATTGTGTTGTTTCTAATCTCAGATGTGAGTTGTTTTGGACAAAAAAAAAAAAAAAGCATCTTTTTAAAAATCTATATTAAATGTACCTTGTCTTCTGAAAGCCAGCAGGGGGCAACGACACTTGAGTCACAGAAATAACTGTTAGATTTAAATCCAGTAGGTTGTAGTAACTGTCCACTTTGCCTTTACACAGGAATCTGAAATGAAATCTTGTGTGACCTTACACTAATACTTCCAGTTGTATAAACTAAATCCATGACATTTAGGTTCCACATATGGTCCCAAGTGAATGGATTATGAGCAACCTCGGCAGCTGCTTTAACTATTTTCTGATACCCATGATTGACCGCATGGATATTGACTACACCACCCAAATGTTGCCTTTCCTGCCATATTTTCATTTCTTGATAATGAGACACAGTTTTGGAAAATGGGGCTGTTATCCTTAGCTGACCCAAAGTTCATTCCACATGATGGTGGATGTTTGCCTTCTTGTTCGCCCTCCTTGTTTGGTTTTCAAGCTCTGCGGCCTTGAGAGGTGCTGAGACACCTCTTCCCTTCCTGAGAGTCTTATCTGAAGAGACCCCATCCTCTACTGCAGCAGCTGGGGTTGGTGTTGGTGCTGTGTGTTAAGAGAGAAAGTAATGTGAGGCACCGTGGTTCTCCGCAGCTCTTAAGTCAAGCACTGACGCAGGATGTATGGAAATAAAGTCTAATTAATCCACTCAGTCCTGTGTGAACGTCACTGGTGTTGCGCACTTTTAAGAGGCAGAGTGCATCTCTTCTTTTCCTGCTTCCATTAAACAATTGAGAACATTACAAGCTGAGGATTCATATTTTCACATTAGATTTTCACCTCCTCGAAAGAAGATGACAGTGTTTATGTGGAAGATGTTTAACGCTTCTTCTTTTTCTGCTATGCTGAAATATTCTCAGATTAATGCATCTTGAAAGCCCTGACTTGGACTTTGCATCTTCACTCTTAATGGGCCTCTCTGAGTTTTTTTGCCTGGTAGGTAAAGGGGACTTTCTGTCAGCATCTCTGTAATGCAGCATTAATTCACAGGTGTCTGTAAATCCTGTACGGTAAATACTGTGCGGTGCTGCCAGAAGGCGTTATGAGTCACAGTGACTCAGTGATCAGCTGTAATGGAAAGGCTGCAAGACAGCAGGCGTTTATGTCTAACCAGATGAGAAGCAGCTGTAAACACTTGGCCCGTGTCGTCGTTTTTGAAAATATTACAAAAAAAAGGTATTTACATGTTGAGATTTCCATTTACACCAGCTTTTATTTCCTTCCACATCGCCCCGCTCTGCTTCCCCGGCAGCCTGTTCGCTCGCAGCAGAACGCCTCATTCTGCTCCAGCTATCATTGGTGGTGTGACAAAAGAATTGAAAGTCAACAGATTATGTTTACTTCCAGAACGGAGCTTATCAAAGCGTCATTAGGCTGCTGTGATGCTCCCNGAGTGTGTGTGTGTGTGTGTGACTTATTTTCAAATGATATGAATGACCCTTTAACAGCTCCAACATCTTGGGACCGAAGGACACGTCTTTGAGCTTCGACCAAAGCGGGATCCTTGGTTTGGTTGGTGGATTAATTAATGTGCTCTGCTGCCTCTCTAATGTTGAAGTAAAAAAGTCAAGTGCATCATAATCTGTGAAGACATCAAGGTGAAAGCTGTGATATTGCCTTAATGTATTAAAATTACACTCAGTGGGTGATTGGAATAAAACTGAAGGACACGCTTTAAAAGCTGATTTTGCCTCCACACTAGAGAGATGTCAAGTCTGGAGAGAAAATTATATAATCTTCAAATATTCTGCAGAGTTTAAAAACCAACATAATTCAGGTTAGAGGAGATGTGTGAAGTTGATGAGGTTTTTTTTTTTTCCAAGTTTAATAAAATGAGTTGATAATCCTGCCAAAAAGGCACGGTGGCACAAAGGTTTATGCTTCCGCTTCACAGCAAGAAGGTTACAGGTTAAATCCCAGTGCGGACACAGTGGGCTTTTCTGTGTGAAATCTAACATCCTCTCTGTGCATGCATGGGTTCAGTCTGAGTACTCCGACCTCCCACAGTCCCAAAAAAGGTTAATTAGGTCAGTTGGTGATTTTAAATTGTACATAAAGATGCAAGTGTGCCCGTTTCTCTAGCCGCCATTGTGCAGCCAGAGTCTGCGCAGTAGAGAATTTCCGGTGGAGCCAAGTAAAAAAGAGAAATAAAAATATTTATTTCATCTTCTTTAGAAGGTTTAGTCTCCTTTTGGCTCTTTCCTGAAGTTTCTTATATCCCCGATAAAAACTACTCACGAACGGCAGCTGTCAACTATCGTAAAACGAAACTTATATCGCGGTTTTTAACGTCCAATAACTAATGAGAAACTAACTTCTCAGAAAAAAAAACACCTGAACACCATGCAGCCAAATGACATCATCATACTACCTTAGTGTAAGGATGAGAGAAACGTTTCTACGAGGTATTGTAATTTTTTTAAGTTTTCCGGGCTCATATCTGGAATTCATGGGGAGGCGGGGCTTATGACCTATACTGCAGCCAGACACCAGGGGGCGGGGCATCTGCTGGAGGCTTCAGTTTGACCCGAACGTCGTTACGTCCACTCATTATACAGTCTATGCTTTCAATGCGTTCAAGTGCACTCTCCTCTCCTCTGGAAATTCTTTCTGAGCTGCCATGTTGAAATGTTCACAACCAGAGTTTTGATCACGCTTGGAGAAAAATGCATGCCAAAGTGCCCTCCTTGGACTAAAACTTGCACTAGTATTTAACTTTTGCTGGTTCAAACATGATAAACTACCCTCCTCAGAGCCAATACACACTCAAAAATGCCCCTTTTACTAGTCAAAACATGCCATAAGTTCCGTTTTTTCTGTCACCCATGCCCTTGGAAGTATCCGTGCAAGCTGTTCAAATGTCCTAATGGTTAGCAAACCACACTTTCCTGCTCCTTTGGCTGGTTAAAACACAACCAACTACCCTCCTGCGGGCAAAAACACTCTGAACTGTCATCATAGGAACCAAAAAATGCTTAAGTGTCCTTTCATGGGTCAAAAGGTGTGTGTGTGTGTACACTGTGGATGCCAAAATATGCTGAAGTGCACTTCTTGGTGCCAAACTTGCACTTAAGTGCCTTTTTGGGAGCTAAAACACTCTCGTAAGTAACCTCCTGGGAGTCAAAATATGTGCTAAAAGGCTGTTTCAGGGGCTAAAATGCTCCCTGAAGCACCCACCTTGGTGCCAAACTTGTGTTTAAGTGCCTTTTTGGGTACAAGAGAGCCCATGAATCAGAAGGGCTCCATTTGGCTGGCTAAAACAGGATAGACTGCTGTTTCTAGAAGCCAAAACATGTTTATTTCCCATTAATTAGAGCCAAAATGCACGTAAAAAGGCCTGATGGGTCGCCAAAACACTGTATGTGCTTTTTTTCCCCTCCCGTCCCTGCACCTCAAAATGTCTGTCAAAGCCAACTTTCACTGAATGGGCTTTGGTTTTGTTTGTGCATTCAACAAATTTTTCTTAAAAGTTCTAATAATTTAGGACATGATTTATTTCAATGCCATGATTTAGACATTGTAATAGGAAAGCTGTAGGCTGTATGAAAATGGACCTCAGCCCACTCTTTGCCCTTTGGACCAGATGTTGGGATATAAACCTGATTTACACCAATGCAATCCCAAATTAAGAATTTTTCAGATTTGTCTAATTTATGTATTTTTCAAACTGAAGAACTATATCTATCATAAAACAGAAAAAAATAATAACTACTCATTTATAACTACTACAGCTTGGTCTTACCTTTGATTTTTCATTGACCTTCAAAAACTAGTCCAATCACCTTGACACACTTTCCTTCTCTACACCAGCGTAGATTTCTTCTCTGGCTGTGTTAGATGCTTCTCTTGTATGTGAGGAGAGGTGGATTAACATGACGGCGGCCTGTACATATGGCAGAGATCAAACAATTAACCTGCTGGTGATTGGCCGTGCCATTAGGGTGCAGTAATTAGAGCTAAGTGGCCCTGAGACCAGACTGCAGTAATAGGAAAGCTCACTGCAGGGAAGAGTCATGACTCTCAACGTCTGTGCGAGTCTGCGTGACCTCAGGCTTCATTCATCCTGACACTTTCCAAAACCAGTACGAGTGTGATCTGCTGCTTTGAATTTCTATGTGAACCCAATGTTTTGATTCAGTGTAAGAGCAGTGAACGAATGGTTCTTTCTCCTCTCTTGCAGACATATTATATTCTGCAGACTGCAGGGAAATATTGAACGCAGGATGTATTTTCATAGCTGGACGTAGTTGATGGACTCTATATGTATTTTCTACACCTTTGCACTCAATATATGCCCTCATACCTGGTTTGTCTGCAGGTATTTATCTTCCCTGGGACTCTTCTGCATTCATTTTACAAAGACAAATCCATCCTGCTCTCCTGCATTCCTTGAACAAAGTGATTCTTCATCTGATTCACATATCGATCCCTTCTGGAGAGGGCTACAAGTGTAGCTGTTTTGTTCAGAGTCCTGCATTAAAATCAGCCTGCGAGTTGTTTAATCGTATCGGGTCTTTGAGAATGGGATGAATGAGAGACTGCTCTTAAAATTAAAAAGATTCAAAAGCCATTCAGCGCTCCATAAAGGCTGCAAATGATCAGTCTGTGTTGGACCATGTGAGGAGCACACCCACTGTTTCATGTGTTCAACTCAATTCCAGTGAAGTTAAATGCGAAATGCTGCGAAGTGCAGTGCTCATAGTGAATTAAGATGAGATTAGACTCATTGTCTTGTCTTGATGTTGGGTCTCTGCTAATAAAACATACGTTTTTATTAATATAACAGGTCTATATTTTGATAATGTTTTAGAAAGTGTCTTGAGAGAACGTCTGTTATGATTTGGCGCCATATACATAAGAGCTAATTGACTGTAGTTGTGAATAAAAAGAATATAATGATTTGCAAATCCCATTAAACCTTCCTGTACTCCCAAACAGTATTAGCAAATTATTGTATTTGGTTTTATTTACATTTTACACAATGTCCCAACTTCATTTGATTTTGGGTTGTACTCACAAGATACAAGACAAAGAAGATCATCGCACATGGTTCAGAGCAACATTTTAGTTTCATCCCATCCAAGAAACATACAGAAAGTTAGTAAAGCATAATAGGAGGAGGACAGGAGCGGAAGAACTGTGGGTCAGCCAGCGTGCGCAGTGCCTTGTTTTATTAGATGAGAAAAAGGAGAAACAAGAGGGAGGATGAGGGGGAAAATCCAAAAATCCAAAACTAGACTTGCGTATGTGGGAGGGGGAAGGGGGTCGGGGTTGTGTGCCAACATAGAAGTCTAAACCCGGTGGTTATGTAGTCCCGGGTCTTTTTGTAACAGGCAGTCATAGCAGATTGAGACTCTTCAGATTTGCTCTGTGGCCTCAAATGTGGCCGCCTCAGCCGATGATGTGACAGGGTTGTTAATGATGTCAGTTGATATAATCTGTTTCTGTGGAATTAGGGTGAATTCCAATTCCTGTCTTAACCCTCAATCTCAAAATGCGCACTCCCGCGAAGTGTAAGTGCTGTCCCGATTCTCAGAATGTTAAGGTTGAGGGGCAACACTGAGGGCTGTATCTCCCTCAATATTGAGATTTTCCGACACCACCCTTGGGACTAAGGGACATCCAGAATGCATTGCGTATTTTCAGTAAATAAACATGGCGTCCAAAGCGGCAGAGAAGGCGAGCTACAAATATAGTATTTTCTTTGTTAATGGAGATATAAATATTACAAAAACCATTGTATTATCTTAGTTTAGACCCATTTTATGGATTATTTACCTCGTTGTTGCATAACATTTGTTTTTATTTTACCATCTTTTGTCAATAGCGTCTGGTGCGGACAAGCCATGTTCCTATCGTTTAAGTTAGTAAACGTTACAAAATGGTCATTTTTCTCTGTGGTAATGTAATTGTTTTATCAAGATAACAGCCTATATAACATGCTTGTGCCGATAATGGTATAAGATGACCGGGTTAAAGTCATCTCCTGTAGCCGTAGAGTTATGTAACGATAGTTATAGCTGGTGTTTACCTTTCAATAAACTATGGTTTGCTGTGACAGCCGAATATGTCCGTGGTTGTGTTATTTATACAGATATTTTTTTGATAACGCTAACCGAAGGAATAACTGACAGACAGTCCACAACAATTTCATTTGCATTTAAGAGGTGTCCCATTTCTAAGTCACAAAATAGCCCTTAACACTTGGTTTTGAGGGCGAACAAGACTGAGGGTTAAGATTGAGGGTTAAGAAAGGAATTGGAATTGGGCCTTAGTCTCTTTCCCTGCTTCTCCATAAGTTTAAGATACAGAGAACATCACAGATTTTGTCTTAACTCCAAAACTTCAGCTATGTTTTTTTGTTTCAAAAAACCAAACTGCAGTTTAGGCAGCGACCCTGAGCTTGGAACATTTTGTTACGCATACTTTTCCCATAGCTCTGTAATTAATTGAATTCATTGCCGGTTTAGATTTGCTGAACACTCTGTGTTTATTCTTAACTCATTTCTAATTGGGGAAACATCACTTCAGCTGAACGACTCAAGGTTATGATGAAAGTACCTCGGATGCACTTCACAGCAGTAACAACATTCACACGCTGTGATGCGATGTTGACGCACTTGTTCTGACTTTGCAAACAGATTCTGATTCAGTTCTCAGACTGAATGATGAGGGATAAATGGCAGGTGCTTTACATGCTTTCTTCCTTAATAACTGGATGAACAAAGCAGAATGATGTAAATGCAAAAAGTTGTCCTGACCTCCAAAACACTAGATTCTATCAATTAAAATCTTGTTTTCTTAGAGTTAAAGCTATTTTATGGAGGCATAATTTATTTGCACTTCTTGCTTGGTTTATCATTGCCATAGAATTATCCACATTCTTTTTCTCATGACAACTTGAACTTAATTAGGGCCCAAGCCCGATGATAAGGTTGGTGAGGACATTATTGGAACCCCAGTGACAAAGCCAAAACCCAAAAATGGCCACGGGGGGGTAATGTGCCCTGAAAATGACTGGGAACAAAAGCTGAAAGGACCCCCACAAACAAACAAGTCCTTCTAGGAATCTTAAGGATTAAGGACCCTATTGTTGCCCACAAAGTAGGTCAAAACCTGAAAACTTGTCGGGGGCTTATATGCAACAAGTTGATGTGAATAATCATGACTGGGGACAAAAAAAAGCACTTGTGTGCTACATGGGAGTTCCAGTGACCCTCATGCCTCTAACCCCAAATTGTGCACTTTAAACACACGTAAAGTCGCAATAAAACATGCCACATACACGCCCTGGGTGAGAAAACCACCGCACCCAAAAAGACTAGATCTACAAAAAAGTATCTTACAATCAAAGTGAATTCCAAACAGGTAACTCAGAAGTTTGACATAAATGTCAGATTGTGACGATTTGAAGGGTACACATTTGAACGAGCTGGTCCTATTTTCCTTTGCATAATTTACAAATTGGGTATGTGTGTATTCGACATATTGTGAATGAAAGGTTATTCAAATAATTTTTGTCATTGGGCGAAGCCACAAAAAATGTCCAAAGTTGACGATTCTTTGGTGAACATGCGAATCTGAAGAGCTCGTATGGGAAATGTTGGATCAGGACTAAAATGCAAACATATGTTCAGTGTCACAGCCGAAGTGCATGTATGTTTTATTTTTTCCATCAAAGCAAGGCTTCCCCTACTGGTAACAGGAAGTCATGGCAGATATCGTTGCACATGCTTGCAGCTTTATTGCTCAATATAACTTGAACTTTTTCTGTATTTTGAATATTAATGCAGCATCATGAACAAACTTTATCTGCCCCTATCTGGGCCGGCTTCAAGGTCTGAGTTTCACAAAATGTATTTCTAACGGCATAAATAAAACCTCCGACAACAAGACACAAAGAGAGGTCACTTTGTTTTGACCTGCTTAACATTTCAGCGGTACATTTTCTCACCAGCAGCCCATAAATATTCAGGTGAGGGAGTTTTTTTAGCGTCGCAACTACGGTCTGTAAAAATCCACTGATTGTATTTGGAGTCACAGCGATATTGTGCTGCCAAAACGGCACGAAAGGTCACTTTGGGCCGCCAAATATCAAGTGTTTGAGGGAATTTCTCATGGGAGAGGCAAGGGTGCTTAAGGACACCAGCTGAGCATAGGTGGGCACCATCTCATCTCATTGTTGTCGAGGAAATGATGCGACGCCTCCCCATCCCAAGGTCATCCCATGCTACAGTGATTCCCACAAACAGTTTCCAGCATCTGAAATATCCCGCCGCATGGAGAGCTGGATGATTTCCGAGCCAAGCGGTGGCCATCTGAGGTTATAATTCCATCATTTCTTGGCTGAAGGAAGTCATCAGCGGTAATATGTTTGGGTGTTTGAAAATCACTCATCAGGAGTTAAATTACTTTCTACATAAATGACTTTCTGTCTGAACTCGGCTCCAGTTTGCTGCTACATTTTATGGCTTTTTTTTTTTTTTGCTATTTCAGCCACAGTACATACTTTACTCGCCTCAGTCTCTGTAAAACTTTCCCCTTGGTTACATGTCTCTTTCAATTAATCAATCAGGGTTTGCTTCTTTCATTTGAATTCACCTGATGAGTCAGTAGCCTGGATCCAGAAACTGTCCTTCATTTACTCTCTGCTAATTGGGTCTCTTACTGGAGGCTAATGTTTCTCTTAAAACAGATTAACGCTCCTCTTTGCACACTCACAGACTCACCGTATCTGTTTTAACCCTGTGTGCTCTGTGTTTGCTTTGCAAGTGTTTTTAAGTGGAAAAACTTAAGCTCATGTCTCCTCAGCAGCCATCTTCTGCATTTCTCTCTGTTGTTGATGTGTGACTTTGTCTTTGCATGGTAGAGTTTGAACTGTCACTTGTAGATGTAGTGATGAACTGTGTTAACTGACAATGGTTTTCTGAAGTGTTCCTGAGCCCACGTGCTCATATCCTTTACATGATGATGTGGGTTTTTAATGCAGCGCTGCCTAAGGGGTCAAAGGTCACGGCCATTCAATGTTGGTTTTGGGCCTTGCTGCTTACGTGCAGAGATTTCTCCAGATTCTCTGAATCTCTTGATGATATTATGGCCTGTAGATGATGAAATCCATCAATTCCTGCTGTTGTCCAATGGGAAACATTGTTCTCAAACTGTTTGACTAATTGCTCATGTTAACCAAGTGGTGAACCTGGCTCCATCTTTGCTTGAGAAGGACTGAGCCTTTTATGCTCCTTTTATACCCAATCATGACACTCACCTGTTTCCAAAGAACTTGGTCACCTGTGGAATGATCCAAACGTGTTTATTTAAAGAGGATTTGCAAATCACTATTCTCTCTTTTTACTAACGGATTGCACAATGTCCCAGTTTCACTGGAATTGGGGTTGTATCTAACTTTTCTTTTGTTTTGTTTCCCTTTATACCTGTTTGTCTGTCTTGCTGCTTCACTTTCAACTAAGCTGGTTTATTGGAACATTTTGTTCTATTTATTCATGTCTTGTACTTACAACACAGGACCTGCCTGCCTTCCTGATTTAATCTGCCTGCTGGTATATCATCATATCCACAATAATTTGCATGTTTTACTGTAATCCTCTGCACTTGGGTCCTTCCTTCCTGCCTGAACCACCAACCATTGCAGCCCAGCCACATGGCTTTGAGACTTCATGTGCATGTTTGTCCTCCACTGCTATGAAACGCATAAAATCAAAGTACAAACACACCCATAATGGAGTTGTGATTCGATCATCTGGAGGTGGTCAGTGACGCATTTGGAAAGTTTCAGAAAAAAGAGGACAACACCGTGTCCAGTCACATAAAAGAGTGATGTAAATATTGAGCTGTCTTTGTACATCAGACAGGGTCTCGCTCCTCAAACAGATCGCATAAAGTCCAGATTTGGACGACGCTGGCAGCTTGAGAACAAGATGTTTACGGTTGATTTGAAAGGATGCACATATGATGAGAACATAATGTGCGTGGCATTGGGGGGAAATGAGAAATAAGACTTCAGAGAGGATGGAAAGGGAACACTTAAATGTGAGATGTATATGGTCACTGAAGGAAAGCCACCTTGAGTTCATGTTGTCTTTTCAAACACCTTTGTTGAATAAAATCGGAAAAGATAATGACGTACAGTCCAGATGTTGGCTGTTTGAAGTTTCCAGGATTGTTGCACCCTCTGATGGCGGGGGGCACACATGAACTCTTGGAAAACAGAGTTTTGCACCTGTGTGTTATTGGCTGAATGAACTGCCCATCTGCCTCAGCTCATCATGGAGAGGGTTTAGAGGGCTTATCCAAGACAGTTTGAATTTTTTCCTCTCAGATTCACGTCTTTGGGGGTCTGTGATGTCCAACCTCAAAAAGAAGAGCACTCTCGCCACCACAGACCCTGGTTACTCCCTCGAGATCCAGGCTCTTTTTAAGTGAACAGAAATAGGTGAAGCAGATGTTTTTCTCTTGATTCTATTCATGAAATGTCTCTTGTGCTCAACCTATCCTCCACTTTTTGTTTCATTTTATTCTGATCTTTCATTTCCAGCGTCAGCTACAAATAAACCACCTGTTCTCTCAAAATTTAACTCTTTAAAGGTAAGGTGTGTGGAAGTTGGCAGCATTTGGCCAAACAAAAATGGTGGAAATGGGATATCATGTTTCTATATGTATGTGAAGTGTGAAGTTTTTTTTTAAATCAACACTCTATCATCCAAATTTTTAATTTGGGGTAAAAAGTATGAGATACCACTTTTTGGTAGCTTTTGGGTCCTTACTGATGAATCAACAAAAGCTTTTGTTCAAGAGTTTAGTACCATTGTTTTTAAAACCAAAGCTATATCAGTGTTTGCTAACCACTAGCATATCCAAGCAATTTCCAATATATGATAGCATCAAGCTAGTGCTCTGTTTACGATATTGTTTTTAGAGCTTTAACATGTTAAATGTATTCAATATGAATCTGCTGTGCGAGAGTAGCGTGCATTTACTTGTGTGGTCAGTTTTACAGCTTTTTCAGTTAAACTTAAAGCAGAAAAACCTGAATTAGAGGTTTTTTGGGAAACTGCCATTTATCTGCTAACCTAAGCTGAACTAACTTGGGGCAGAATAGTCGACGTAAGGTTTGTGCGCTCCAGCGTAATGTGAAAAATCAATAAGGGAGTGGTTTAGCAAAAAGACGTGATGTTGGAGGATTGAACCAATGACTGTATATAGAATGGACAGCGTGCTTCCGCCTGTCACCGTTCTACGATTTTGAAGCCAAAAAAAACAGTTTCTCTAGCCGCCATTGTGCAGCCAGAGTCTGCGCAGTAGAGAATTTCCAGTGGAGCAGAGTAAAAAAGAGAAATAAAAATATTTATTCCTTCTTCTTCAGAAGGTTTAGTCTCCTTTTGGCTCTTTCCCGAAGTTTCTTATATCCCCGATAAAAACTACTCACGAACGGCAGCTGTCAACTATCGTAAAACGAAACTTATACACGGTTTTTAACGTCCAATAACTAATGAGAAACTAACTTCTCAGAAAAAAAAACACCCGAACACCATGCAGCCAAATGACATCGTCATACTACCTTAGCGGCTCATATCTGGAATAAATGGGGGGCGGGGCTTATGACCTATACTGCAGCCAGACACCAGGGGGCAGGGCTTATGACCTATACTGCAGCCAGACACCAGGGGGCGGGGCTTATGACCTATACTGCAGCCAGACACCAGGGGGCGGGGCTTATGACCTATACTGCAGCCAGACACCAGGGGGCGGGGCTTATGACCTATACTGCAGCCAGACACCAGGGGGCGGGGCATCTGCAGGAGGCTTCAGTTTGAGCCGACCGTCGTTATGTCCACTCATTATACAGTCTATGTTCATAACAGGGACTGGGTCTCAATACCCATCACTAACTCCAATGTTTACTGACTGCACCTTTAATGCTCTTTATTTAGTCACCTTTTAATCCAGACAGGTTGACTCTCCCCCCTTGGCCTGTCCCTCCTCACTCTCCCCTCCAGAGGCCATGAGTGCTTTTGTTATCTTCTTTTCCCTCCTCCCCTGTGTGTCAATGTTTACAGCCAGCTAAAAAAATGACTCCCTGCGGATCAGTCTCTCACTGGTGATGTTTCACCTGGGGGACTCGTCTGTGGCTCCTATTACCTCAAAGAGCGGCCGCAGAGATTTATGTGGACTGTGCAGCTGACACAGGTTTAGAGCCGTATCGAGGGAGCCAGCTGGCTGCTTTACTCTGCAAATAAAGCGGAGGACCGGAGTGAGAGGAAGAAGAGTTGGCACGTGAAAGCCTCTCTGAGCTCTATGCTGTCTCGTCATTTATCACATCTTAACGACTTTAGTTTTAATGTTATTGCTTTCTGGAGATGAGAGTTTCCTCTCTCACTCTGGTTATCCATCAGCGCACTGACAGTGATTGCTGTCATATAGTTTTGTATAAAGCAATTCTGATTTATGGCTGTCTTAAAGAGTGATTGGTTTGAGTGATTTTTTTTTTGCTATTTTGACCTTAAACAAACAGTGTCTAAGTGGCACTTGAGCTCTGTTCTTTTGGCGCCTCCTCAACATGTAGATTTTTATCAGAAGAGAAGAAAACTTGAACAAAGTTTGCATTAAACCACATGGACAAAGTTGTGGTTGCTTTATTTGGCAGCCTCTTTTGCACAATTGAAAGTCACCATCATGTACAAGTGTTTTCCATCACTACAAATTCTAACATTTTAACATTTCAAATGTCATTCCTGGTCAAAGTGTTCATGTCTATCAAAGCAACCTTAGCTCCATTAAGTCATTTTTGAATGAAGGCTTCATCAGATTATATGATCCAAACTAGTGATAGAGAACTTGGCTCTTCCATAAACTAATGATGAATTACTTGTGACTCTTTTTAAAAGCAATATTATTACTTTACTTATTACTCCCTGCTAAAAGTAATGTATTACATTACTTATTATATTACTTTTCTTTCCACACCAAGTTGGTAATTGTGTCCTTTGATAGGAGAGGGAAAGGGAGAGGATACTGTTTTTTCAGTCCGCAGTTTAATATTTATTATGTCTTGGTGTTTTTTCTTTTACTTGTGATACCTTTGTTTGCCACCAAAATATTACGTAACACTTTATTTGAAGGTGAATGCTTAAGAGTGACCTGACACTGTCACAAACATGTCTGTCATTTGCTTCATGCATGTTTGCGAATGTTGTCATTAATTGTCATTCGGATATTTATGTCACCTTTAATGCAAAGTTGACAATTTTTGGGGTTTTTCTTTATTATGACAACTTGACATTTGCAGAAAAAGGTGGGGGGGTTGTGTTGTCTTTGCAAATGTCAAGTTTTCATAGTAAAGAAATCCTCAACAAAATTTGAAATTTTTGTGAAATTCACGGCATTGAATCAAGTTTTTCATTTTTGGGGCTCACAAAAACATTGAGTAGTATAAATATAAAGGTTTATTCTACAGAATGTGAAATTGTAGGCTTGCTCAATTAGAATATTTATTTGATTGAAGGCATTGGAGCCAGAATTTCATTGTTGGCAAGAACTTGTGTCTTAACTTGATAATTTGAGTTTTGGCAACAACTTGCATTAAAATTGAGAAAACTCCAAAAGTGATTGCATCAAGTTGCCTGATATTTTGAGTTTCCCCTGCCTTTTTTTTTTTTTTGCCTTTTTTTTTTTTTTTTACAATGCACCTGGGTCACTGATTATTAACCACTAATCATTAATCATGTGGTGTTTGTGTCTCAACCAATCAGAACCAAGTATTAAACACAGATAGCTAATAAACGTTAGCATATTATGGAACAGAAATCTCTGCACAGAAAATGGATTGTAATGACTAGCTATAAAACCATTTCAAGTACTTTTACACTACACGTTGAGCTCAACCATTCACACATTGAAAGCGAAACGTGCTGAAAGATGCTCATTAGTGTTAAGTTATTCCATTCACATTCACATCTACACACAAAGACCATATCCTATTTCTTGCTGTGGTGTAGTGTTCTTCAAAATGTCGCACATTATGGTTTCTTTAGAAGAAAAGTGCTCCCTCATTTCTTCTTTTCCTGTTTCTTCCACGACAATGTGAGAGTGATAACACGTACTTTTATCACTGCCTCCACAAAATGTGCGAAAATTTCAGTCCTACTTACAAGAGACCATTTTCTCTCAGAGCTCCTGCCTTTTGTCACATAATCTCAAGCCTCTTTCTTTCTGTCTGTCTGTCTTTCTTTCTTTCATACGACATGGTGCACAGCCTTCTAGAGCACATGGTATACAGATATAACTCAGCGCTGAGGTAAAAACAGGATGAAAAACCCACTCGCCCAGGCTGCAGCTCCATCTCCAATAAAGCCCCAAGAACCTGTGAGAGATTTAAAGAGCTGCTCTGCTTTACTTCACAGATACAGAAGATGTGAGACATGCAGCTGATATACAGGCACTGCTGTGAGTGTGTTTACGTGTGTGTGTGTGTGTGTGTATCACAAACCTGCACTCCCCTGTCAACCCCACATCCCCTCCCTCTGCTTTGATGGGATTGTACTGTTTCAATGATGGAGAGGAGCATGATGCAGTCGATGGCTTCTCATCTGTCTCTGCTTGTGAATACATCGCAGTCTGACGCGGCTTTGAGTGTGTGTGTGTGTGTGTGTGTGTGTGTGTGTGTGTGTGTGTGTGTGTGGTAGCAGATGGGAGCACTGTTGGCACACATACATTCATGAATTAAAGGCTTGAATAATATTGAAATGAAAAACAAGAAAACAATGAATGAAAAATGTGTCGATATAGAAAGACTGCATAAGAAGACCTTGCTTACAGCCACCACACATTAAACAACACCAACAACTTGAGGATTACACACGATTCACTAAATAACAAACAAAAATTGTGAAGGGAGGAATCAACTTGCACTGTTTTAGTTCTTGCGTCCAATTTCACCCTTGCATACTAAACTCCCCTTAAGGTGTGAGGTTCTTCATATTCCTAAGATGTTACTGTGGTTCAAAATAAAATACAAGCACATTCATTCTTCACCACACAATTATTCCACGCCCTTTGTTCCTAGCTATTAAATCTCATTCTTGTTTCTAAACTGTTCCTTTTGCTCCATCTTAAATTGCTTCATTCTATTGCTATCTTCAAAGAGATTATTTTCTAGTTTTCATCAGTGTTTTCAGATCTATTCAGTTATTTTTCCAGTGACAGAATGTTCTACTTATTAACAAAAGAGAGCAGAGTAAAGGGTCTTGGAGGATGTTTCACTTTCTGACATTTTGAGGAATACAAATCTCACCCTGAGATGTTTGCTGTATTGAAAAAAAAAAACCAATTTATCTTCTTCGGTTTTATCCACTATCACTCTTGAACAAGAAAAGAAGGAACATTTTTCTGTCCTTGATACAGGGATGTTTGCAGCCGTGAGGTGAAAGCCATGTTTCCAATGAAGTTGGGACGTTGTTTATAGCGTAAATGAAAACAGAATACAAGGATTTGCAGGTTCTTTTTAATCTATATTCAACTGAACACACTATAAAGACAATTAATATTTGATGTCCCAGCTTCTTAGGGATGTGTCTCAGGAATCAAATTTGAAATAAGTGAATATTTGCAAAAAAAAAACAAAAAAAAAAAACAAAGGTGACCAGTTTGATAAATCAACATCATGTCTCTGTGCATTCAATTGAATATGGGTTAAGTAGAATTTGAAAATTATTGTATCTGTTTTTATTTACATTTGATGCCATGTCACAACTTCATACAAATTCGGGTTGTGCTGTTTTTTTTTTTCTTTTCGTTTCTTTCTTCTTTTTTTATGATAAGTCCCATTAGGCAACCAGAGTTCTCCAAAAAACCCATTGATGGACTAACCTGGTCATTCAGTATATTCAGGTAGTCAGCTGACCTCATTCTTTGAGCACATACTGTTGCTGAACCTGAGCAACTGCAGCAACCCCAGATCATAACACTGCCCCCACAGGCTTGTACAGTAGGCACTAGGCATGATGGGTGCATCACTTCACCTGCCTCTCTTCTTACCCTGATGCGCCCATCACTCTGGAACAGGGTAAATCTGGACTCATCAGACCACATGACCTTCCATTGCTCCAGAGTCCAATCTTTATGCTCCCTAACAAACTGAAGACTTTTTTTCCGGTTAGCCTCACTGATTAGTGGTTTTCTTAAAGCTACACAGCTGTTCAGTCCCAATCCCTTGAGTTCCCTTCTCATTGTGCGTGTGGAAATGCTCTTACTTTCACTATTAAACATAGCCCTGAGTTCTACTGTTGTTTTTCTTCCATTTGATCTCACCACATGTTTAAGTGATCGCCGATCACCATCATTCAGGATTTTTTTCCCCCCACATTTCTTCCTGGAAGACGATGGGTCCCCACTATCCTTCCAGTTTTTAATAAAGCGTTGGACAGTTCTTAACCCAATTCTAGTCGTTTCTGCATCAATCTCCTTAGATGTTTTCTCTGCTTGATGCCAATGATTTGACCCTTCTCAAACAGACTAACATCTTTTCCACGACCACGGGATGTGTCTTTCCACATGGTTGTTTAGGAAATGAGAAGCAGCTCATTGCACCAGTTGGGGTTAAATAACTTGTTGGCAGCTGAAAGATAATCACCCATGCAGTAATTATCTAATAGGAGGCTCGTACCTATTTGCTTAGTTAAATCCAGGTGGCGACTTTTTTTTTTGGCCAAGCAGTGTAATATGCTATAAAGAGCTTGAATCAGCGTCTATTGTTTGGTTCACAAAGGTCACGAAAAAAATCGACACAAACAGAAAGTTCCTCACAGGAGCCTTCAGACCTCTCACCAAGGCTTTGAACATTTTCTACTTCTTATACTCTGAGCTGTTGTGGTGTGAGCACTTCTCCATTATTACACACTGAATAATAGATAGTCTAGTTAGGCGGTCCTGCTGTTTGTGATAAGAACAGCAAGAGACACATAAACAACTCATTCTGAATATAACCTTAACAGACATGAGCTTTTATCCAGAATATTCTGTTCAGGTAAACAAGTCCCATGTCATCTCTGTCACTTTCTCAGAGTTTTGGTTGCACCACGCTGTCTGTTCTCAGTCTCTATTTCAGGAACAAAAACAGACCTCCATGAAAGAGGCAGAAGAAGTGGAGGGAGGGAGACACAGAGAGCGTGTGAACATGAACATCACGCCCTTGTATCCCAGCTCGCACATGTTTGTGTTTGTGTTTCTCCTCTCGTCTGAATTTTTGAACAAGGTTATGCGTTAGTCATAAGTTATGAGCCTCAAAACAGGGCCTTCAGCTCCCTCACCAATCACATTTGGGTACCGCGTCTCAAAGTCTGTCCCACCTCATCCATCACGCCCGCCGCTCGCCATGATACATCTTAAACAACCCCTGCACCAGAAAACTGTTTATGATCATTTCACTCCGACTTCTGATAAGCAATAATCTCAGGATTCTCTTTATGTGCCACATTTCAGGAATCTCTCCCCAGGATTGATGGGCAGTTAAAATCCCTCCCATTAACTTTATGTTGACACGTTCAGGCCCTGCAGCAATCAGTAAATCTAACCTTACATATCCATCAGCAGCGGGCCTCTTGTCAAAAACGTCCTTGAGCTTCTGGGTCTCTGAAAAAACTTTAGGATAAAAAGGGAAGAATTTCCTGGAAATGTCGAAAGAAATAACTCACCATCTTTTATAAAATTCATTTCATGCTCATTCTATAAAAAAAAATCCCTTTTTTTAATCACTTCCACCTCCACTTCATTTATATCCCTCTCTTCATTAACGAAGCACGTTTAATAGTTTAATTTAATAAAGGATCAGCACTTTCTCATGATGGAAATGGTCAGTCTATTACGAGGACGGAGCAGCTGTGCAGTCAGTGTGTCAGCAGCTCCAGGATTTCATCAAATGGCGCTGGTTGGCCGCTCCCTTAAAATGACCCTTTCTCCCTCCATGGGTGGTCTCGGTTTTTGTTCTCAAATGGACTTAACGGTCTAATAACACCTCCCTCACAAAACCATACATACTAAATGTAAATGTTAAATCCTGTTTAACCTGTATTCATTTCAATACACGAAAAAGACAATATATTTATTGCTCAAACTGATAAACTTTATTGCTGCCTGCAATCTGATGCCTGCAATACATTCCTATAAAACTGGGACAGGGGCAACAAAAGACGAGGAGAGTCGAGGAAACATGTTCACCTGGATCATTCTACAGGTGAGCAGGTTCGTTGGAAACAGGTGAGTGTCATGATTGTGTATAAGAGGAGCAACCCACGAAAGGCTCAGTCCTTCACAAGCAAGGATAGGGTCAGGTTTACCACTTTGTCAACAACTGCGTGAGCAAATACTATGGATTTCATCATCTAAAGTCCATAATATCATCAAAAGATTCAGAGAATATTGAGAAATCTCTGCATGTAAGCAGCAAGGCCCAAAACTAATGTTGAATGCCCGTGACCTTTGACCCCTCAGGTGGCTCTGCATTAAAAACCCACATCATTGTGTAAAGGATATTAGCACGTGGGCTCAGGAACACTTCAGAAAACCATTGTCAGTTAACACAGTTCATCACTACATCTACAAGTAACAGCTCAAACTCTCGAAGTTAGATATCAAAAACAGACAGAAACAGGTACACACAGGTTTTGGAGCAACATATGCTGCAATCCAAGCCCGATTATTTCACGAGCATCTCTGATTATTTCAGCAAGACAATGAAACCAAGACACATTCTGCAACTGTTACAACAGCATGGCTTCATAGTAAAAGAGTGCAGCTACTGAACTGGCTTGCCTACAGTCCAGACCTGTCTCCCATTGAAAATGTGTGGCGCAACCAAAACCAGCCAACCCGGTCTTTTGTTTCTAACAAGCCTGTCTGATTATATATACTCGAATAGTCTCAGAAGACCCCCGAACCTGACTCCTTCTGCTGCGTGGCTGCACGCAGAAATCCTGTCGGTGAAAGTACTGAACAGAATCAGTGACAAAGAGCAGCCCTGAGCGGAGTCCAGCCCTTACTAGGAATGGATTCAACCTACATTTAGAAATATATACTCTTACTCAGGAAATACAGAGATTAAATTGTGTGTTACAACAAGCCATTGACTCCTCCCACAAGACATAGTCAAAAGCCTTTTCTGGATCATTCAGCACCTGAGGACTGGTTGGGGAAACTCTGATGCCCATGAAAACAATATGTTCAGGATTACTCAACCACCAGAAGCATGTAAAGAACCAACAGACTAATACAAAATGTGCATTGGCTGATGACATAAAGGTAAAATGATGTCTGAAAGGGGAGTCAACAGGTTTGAGTTTTTACAGCCCGACATGAATGAGGAGATGTTCAATATTTGGAGGGGAAGTACAGGTGTTAGCTGACAGTGAACCAACCTGGGTTTATGTTGGTGCATCTTGTTAAAGAAAACACTGAGGCTATAGGAGCTTGTTTGGATTCATAGAGACACATATGATGTGTCATCTTTAAGCTGAGATCTTTTTCGCTCACAGCCCGGCGTGAAACTTGGAGTTGAAATGAATCATACGTGTAAAAATCTCTCACTTGTGATCTTAATTAAAACATTAATTCACATCCGAGTTGTTTCTTATAACTTTAGATCCAATTATCTTGTTTTCTTTTAGCCTGCCAATGTTACTCCTACACTTAGCTGTAATGTCACTTTCTATTTGTGTCTTCTTCTTCACACAAGGCAATTTGTATTTCTCACATATAGAGCTGGAGCTCTAGGATAAACATGCCCCCTCACTTCATCTTCATACTCTGCATACAGAAGTGTGGATGAGAGCTGGAATCAATCTCAGCAAACACTGCCACGCTGGCAAAGTACAGGCTTTCAACAAGTCTTTCTTTTCCAGGCACACACTGGACTTCTTTATGGTATTAAAAGCGCAGGTGTGATGAAAAACGGTGGCTTGACAATAGCCTCTTTGTGCTGAAGTGTCCTAGAGGGAGTGACAGTGAATATGCAGGCAAGAAAAGTGCTGCTTGGATGAATGTATTTAATGATCATTTTTGGTATTACTTAAATATTGGATTTATAAAGTGACCTGTCAAAATGTTTTCCAGGTAAAATGCAAAGCTACAGTCCCCATCATCGTGAGACTTCACCAGAAACATACAGTAAAGAGGAGGCTCAGGTTGTCAAGACTCAGAATAAAGGCAAAGAAATAGGCCTATGATCTAGGGCTGAACGATTTTAGAAAAAGATCTAATTTTTCTGGCAGATGTTGCGATTTCAATTCAATTTGTAATTTTTTTCAAATCAAGCTTCAGTGAAGTTTTCACAATGTACAGTAACATTTACGAACTTCACAGAAAATTACATCAAACCATCAAAAGCTTTTACTTGTAATGTAAGGATGAAAACTGAAGGTAAGAATTGTTTCTAACTTTGAGATAAAAGGACAATATTTGAAGATAATAGGTGGAAATTTTGAGAAGTAAAGACAAAATTCTGAGGAAAAAAAGTCAAAAATTTAAGATAAGTGTTCAAAGTTAAAGAAATCAATTTTACATAATGTGAAAATAGTCTAAACTTTCACATTTAAGGTCAAAATTTTGAGGTAAAGACAAAAGTCCAAGAAAAAAGTCAAAATTTTTAGATAAGACACCAACATTTTGAAATAAATGCAACATTTGAAATAAAAAGTACAAATTTTAGAATTTCAATTTAATTTTTATATTTTCATGAAAATATAAAAAGTCAAAATTCTAAGTCAAAATTATGAAAAATAAAGACAACATTTCTAAATAAAAGGCAAAATTTTGAGAAAAAAGATTTTAAGATAAACAGTCGAATTTCTGACTTTAGAATACAATTGTTTCTATGTCTGAGCTACTTACTGGGCTTTTCAATCATATTTTTAGTTATAACGACTAAAAAACAAGAAGAGCAACTTTGACTCTTGACTTTTCAAAAATGATGTAGTACAAAATATCCTTTATTGTGTTAAGTGAAAAAAATAAAATACAAAACAATTTTAAAAAGACTAAGTTCAAAAAGGTATAAAAAAAAATTCAAAACAAAATTCAACAATCTCAAGGGGAAAAAAAGGATCTTCCCCAACAGTTTTACTCTCAAAGGACGTGTGTGTAAAACAAATGACAACAGATCCTGGGTCAGTCAGGAGCAAAAAAATTGCTGCTTTGCTCACATGTTAATAGCGATTTTGATCAGAAAATGATAAATTGTTCAGCCCTACTATGATCAATCAATTCTTTTGAACTGTACTTTGAGAAGTTTTCCAGTTTGCATTCATAGTCCAATAATGTTCTCCAGTCTTTGGTGTTTGCAGGAAAAACAGTCTTTGTAAGGACCACAGCTGGTTATTGTGACCTCCCTCTGAAGAAATTACTACAGAAGCCCTTAAAGGCCATGGTTTTCGTCAACACATTTACTCCATTTTCTTGAGATAACAGGATATTTTCTGCTACCAATCCTTCAATTCAACTGTGGCATTGCTACTGTCAAAACATCTGAAATTCAATTGAACATTAACTTTTTGATGCATTCTGATCAATGACTGTATACAGAATGGACAGCGTGCATCCGCCTGTCACCGTTCTACGTTTTTGAAGCCAAAAAATCCCGTTTCTCTAGCCGCCATTGTGCAGCCAGAGTCTGTGCAGTAGAGAATTTCCGGTTGAGCAGAGTAAAAAAGAGAAATAAAAATATTTATTTCTTCTTCTTCAGAAGGTTTAGTCTCCTTTTGGCTCTTTCCTGAAGTTTCTTATATCTCTGATAAAAACTTCCCATGAACGGCAGCTGTCAACTATCGTAAAACGAAACTTATATCGCGGTTTTTAACGTCCAATAACTAATGAGAAACTAACTTCTCAGGAAAAAAAACACCTGAACACCATGCAGCCAGATGACATCGTCATACTACCTTAGTGTAAAGATGAGAGAAACGTTTCTACCAGGTATCATAATTTTTTAAAGTTTTCCCGGCTCATATCTGGAATACATGGGGAGGCGGGGCTTATGACCTATACTGCAGCCAGACACCAGGGGGCGGGGCTTATGACCTATACTGCAGCCAGACACCAGGGGGCGGGGCGTCTGCTGGAGGCTTCAGTTTGAGCCGAACGTCGTTACGTCCACTCATTATACAGTCTATGATTCTGATTGTTGAGAGAAAAAATATTTGATTTCTATATAGGGCCAAATCATAACAAACGTTATCTCAAGACACTTTCCTTTCCATTTTACTTTTAACTTCATAATTTATGAGTTTTTTTCATGAATTTTATTGTTTACTTCTCATAGCTACTGTATTCTCTGTATGGTTTTCATCCCTCATGTGTCCTTTTCTGTTTCTATTTACAGGCTAAAGTGAAGTCTATGTCTGCACCAGAAATTCCAGGATATATATTTCACATAGTGTCAACAGACAGACTGATGGACGATGATTGCCACTGAGTTTTGAAATTGGTTTCCTCTTCCCACTTTTTCACCTCCTCCTTAAATGTCCAAAAGCGAAGTCCCTCTTGAGTTATAAACTCCAAAACCACAAATGTCAAATCCATCACGTTGATTTAACTAAAACACACATCACAGATATAGGACAGAGTTTTTTTTTTTATTGTTGCACCACACAGAAGGCATCTAATGTAATTTGCTTGCTTGATTGGTTTTTTTCGCAAATGATATCACAACAAATTAAGAGGGAACAGTTGCTTTTGATTTTCACATATTAATCACAACAAGGGAACGACCCAACACTTCTCTCTGTGCAGATCTGGCGTTCTCTCAGACATAATGACGAAGATTCACATCTACAGTATTGATCGGGCCCCGGCTTTGGCAGGGACAACAGTCGTTTGTAATCCCTCCCTCCCTCCTCTCTGAAAAATCATTCCAGCCTCTCCCCTCAATCTGAAGAAAATATAGGATGTTTATTGATACTGTAAAGAGTTTATGTACTGTGGCTGCACTTAAGAGGAGTTTATTTGCATGTCTCTTACAAAGCAAACACTCAGTAGTGAAGTTTAAACATTCTGCAGAGTAGTAAAGCAGGAAACTAAACAGTCTTAATGTGAGTAGGAGTGAAAGAACAAAACATTAACTTCCAGTTGAGTGTTCTCACAATCTGGAGTTGGATTTGAGAGGCAGGACAACAGTTTGAAGCAGGAAAGTTAGGATTCAACAATAAAAAAGCACTTCTCCTAGATGCTGAATGCAGTCCAAAATTTTGCCTGGCAATGAAAAATTAAATAAATAAAAATCACACCAAACGATGATGCAGACTTTTGATTTAGTCTTTCATGTTACGTTATGGATGATCTATAACAGTGGCGTGCACATACATTTTGAGGGACAGGGGCGAAAGAAAAAAAAAAGGGGGTGGGGTACATACAGCCCATGTTTTGGCTCCCAAAAAGGCACTCTTGCATTTTTTGATGTCCAAAAGGGCCATTAAAAGGTTCCTAAAAAGGCAATTTAGCACAAGCTTTAGCTTACAGGCTGGCAAATTTGCTTGTTTCAACTCCCAAGAGAGCACTCTATCAGATGTTTTTGCTCCTGAGAGGCCAATCTTGTGTATATTCTGACTCCCAAGAAGACACATAAGCACAAGACTGGCCTCTAAAAGAGCACTTTAGCACACGTTTAGCTCCTATTTGGGCACTTTTGTGCGTTTATGCACACAAGAGGGCACCTAAGTATGTGTTTTAGTTCCTAAGAGGGCGGTTCTTCATGTTTCAACCAGACAAAGGGGCAGAACAGTGTGGTACACCAATTAGAAAGATTCTTTACCTCAAATGAGGGCACTTCAGCAAGCATTTGACTCCCCAGAGGACACTGAAGGGTCTATTTTGGCCCCCAAGAGGACACTTTTGGTGCATTTTATTTCAAGAGGGGCACTTAGGTATACTTTTTTCAAACAATGGGGCCCCTGCCCAAGTGCGCACCAGCTGTCTGTCATTTCTGCAAGATATCTTGGGTAAATTCTTAAATTGTCCAAAGTCTACATCTTAAACTCTTTGTTGTGTTTTCTGGGTTGCCTCCTTTCATTGCTGTTTGATCCAGTTCTTATGCTCATGTGTATTTTGGAAGGGGTCAACTTGGTCCCCCTGATCAGTAAGGCTTCATAGCCCATGCAAGAAAAAACATGATGCACTGTTTTGACACTTTTACATTGGAACAAGCGTTGCCTTTTTTCAGCAGTGTGATCTCCATAATGGTTTTGATAGGTCAAACCAGCTTATTTGCCCCAAACACTGAGCTATGGCTGCCTTTGACCCCATTACCAGTCCTTCATTGGACTGCTTTTGGTTGGCTTACCTACTTAACCAAACTACAGA
This sequence comes from Thalassoma bifasciatum, assembly GCA_008086565.1. Classification (NCBI taxonomy): domain Eukaryota; kingdom Metazoa; phylum Chordata; class Actinopteri; order Labriformes; family Labridae; genus Thalassoma; species Thalassoma bifasciatum. The sequence goes on along the minus strand of RPOG01003022.1, from coordinate 19,981 downwards.
GTTTTAATGTGCTTTGAAAACATCCAATCATCTTTCTATCTAACTTGGCCCCTATCAAGGTCACTCACATTTTCAAACCCTTGCCAATTCCCTTGCGTTCAACAAATCTTTGATGATATCATGTTTATGTGCTGTTTAATATAATCCCTTCCCTTCCTGAGGTGAATAAAGTTCACCTCATTAATCACATGAGTGGGATTTCTGTAATACCCATTTGCTTGGGTCTGAGATTTGACTATTTGTTGGTACACTGATAATTTTTGGGCTTCATCATCCTGTATCGTTACTAACTCTGTGTGTGTGTGCGCACGCCAGCTGAAGTGACAGATCTTCAGGTTGATTTGTTCTCCAATTTCCCCTAGACCAGAGATCTGGCCAAAGACAAACTATGTCAAACTAATATCAGTGATATCTTCTTGTTTTCACAGTAACTTGTACTTTAGTTTCACACATCAGAAGTTATGTAGAAAAAGATCACGGCTGTCGCACAATCTGCCACTGAAGATGATTCCAGTCTAGAACTTGAGTCCTTCAAAGAAACTTAAGAGTTTAAGTGTGTAAATATTTGCTGAATTTACGGCATTTTTCATGAAATTGGTCTTGTTTCAGTTCTCCCTCGTGTTCCTGCCAATGTTGACGCTGGTTTTCTGCTGCAGCTGGAGCAACTGGCTTTAAGCCTGAAGTTGGCAGGAATACTCTGGCTTTGAGCTGACCCTGATCTCTGGCTCTTTCTTCAGTACAGTGAATAAGCCATTACATTAACATTATATTAAATCTCATCATTTCAGGAACAGACGCCCAGTGTTGGGCTCGTTCATCATCATTCCAATAAGCTCTCTAAACATTGGAAATGAGACAAAAAGAGGCTGCAAAGCCACTCCATAGCAGGAGAAACTGGCTGCCTGCCAGCTGGAGAATTGATTTCAGCATTTTATTGATTTCTTTCAGAGCATTTTAAGGGCTGGCCTCTAGTTATCTGTCTGAACTTTTGATCCTCCACGAGCTACTGGGCTCTGTTGACTCCAAGTCCTTCTTAATTCCAATCCTTGTTGTACTGCTGGCTTTTCTTTCTATTTATTTAGCCTGCGGCAGGGATTATTCATTTACTCCTTCATAACTCTTTTACTGTATTGACCATTAGCTCAGTTTTGTATCCCCTGCTGACTCCTTTCTTTTAAAGGCTGAACTCCCCACAGTCAATGAATGAATTATCTTCAAACTCTCCCATGTCCTCTCTCCTCTGCTGCTGAAGTTGTTCTCCGATTGAAGCAGATCTGATAAGAGAAATAATTAACAGATCATAGATTACAGTCTGTTTGCAGCGTTATGAGTATTTTGTTTATTTGAAGGAGACAGCAGTGAGCTGTGAGTGAGTCTGGTCAGATCTCATTAGGACTGATCTTGAGCTGACACAAACCCTGGGAAGTCACAGACTGACAGACTGCGAGGCCATAAGGGAGGGCTTTTGATCTGCTTCACCAACCAGGAAGAAGTTTCTGGTTTTAATTCTAACAACAAAGATGCTTGTATTCATTTGTGTGAGGTGAATAAAAGAACTCCAAGCACTTCATCATAATTTAAAGAAAAATAATTAGTAATATTAATCATTTGCAGTCCTGCCTCTATCCAATAAGACAACATTATTGGATGACTACTGCAATAGCATCCTGTACGGTTCATCATCAAAAGTCCTCAATAAACTCCAGTATATTCAGAATTCAGCTGCCCGTCTACTCACCCACTCCTGGACCCGTGATCACATCACCCCCATCCTTAAAAACCTCCACTGGCTCCCCGTCTCCCATCGCATCCAGTTCAAAGTCCTTCTGTTAACTTTCAAAGCCCTCCATAACCTGCCCCCCCCACCTCACTGACCTGCTTCACCCCCATAACCCACCTCGTAGCCTACGCTCTGGTCATGACAACCTTCTCTCTCCGCCCCATAGGACCAAGCACCGAACCTGGGGTGACAGGGCCTTCTCAATCGCTGCCCCCTCACTCTGGAACTCATTACCCAAACACATCCGCAACTGCTCTGACCTTACCACATTCAAATCCCAGCTCAAAACCCATCTTTTCAGAATTGCTTTTAACTGTTGATCACATCTTTGTCTTGTCACATTTTATCATGCTTTACAATGTGCTGTGCTTTTGCTTGTCTGTTTTGTTTTACTTGGTGGATTTTAATGTCTTTGCTTGTTTTGTTTGCTTTCTTGCTTGTTGGATTTTAATTTCTTTTAATCTGTAAAGTGTCTTTGAGTACTTTGAAAAGCGCTATATTAAATAAATGTATTATTATTATTATTATTGACATTGAGGAGGTGAAGTCTGTAACCTTTACTGCTGCCAGCCAGCAGAGGGAGCTCTAAAAGAAGACGGCTTTGGAAGACGATGTCGAATAGGTGATGATTCTTTCCTCAAATCAACGTACTGCATCATTTCTACCCCCACTTGGGTTGGATCGGTATGTCTGACAACCCAACACAAAGGTACGGGTCAATAACTTGGGGGCCTGTCCCAGTTTTAGTCAAAGAAAATGCCACAAATTATGTGCCGCACCAAGATAACCAAAACCTAATCGCTTTGTGGAAATAAGGTTAAAGAAACCTAAGTTAGGGTTCAACTTTGAAGACACGCAGACTTGAACTTTGTTTTCTTTTTTTAATGGTATAACCCAAGCAGCAACCTCTGGTGGTGAAAATGAAGCAAGGAAATGCAAACATTGCAGTTAATTTAGTTTCCATGGAGACCGCATCTATACTGTGCCTAGTATTACCCATCAAAAACTTCAGGTTCAGCCCTCAAAATGATCTAATATAACACTTGCACTTGGTAATGTGTCTTCAAATTTTCTTTTCTAATGGCAACATTGGCAACAAGAGGTCTCCTCCAAACTCTAAAGATTTAAATAGGTCATTGAAAGCTTTTTCTAATAACCTTTGCTTATTTATTTGTTTGTTTTTTTGTATTTAATTATGAGAAAGTTTCTGATTTGTCTTTTAATTGCAACATCTATAATATGAATGTTGAATACTGGGTCAAATTCCTATGCTAGCAACATTTACATGACATAAACAAGCAGAAACAGGAATACTAGCTACATGATTATGATATGCAGTATGTTCAAGAAAACAGATGATTTATAGTTTTTAATATACAGTATATGAACCTTACAGACAAAAGAATAGAGCTTTAAACAATACAAATGCACATCATTATACTTGTCACCAAACCCCCACTTACAGCAAGCATTGATTTCCCCTCCACTTCACACCAACACTCCCTCCTCCATATGTCTCTTATTACTGTTTCCATCCTCTGCTCTGCTCCCCCTGTCTGGGATTATGATCTAACTTTTTTTCATGTACCAAATCCCCTCAGGCAGATCGTCCCTGACTGGGAATTATGCTGCTAAATGACGTGAGAGCAGTGAGAATCCACGGGGACTCATAATCTTAAGTGTGACCCTGTTATTGCCGCTGTCCGTGAGGACTGCAGTGCCTTTCAGAGAAATAAAGAATAAAAAATGTAACACTGGGAAATCCATTTTATTTGCCTGTGTTTCTTGGAAGATGTCATTGCGCTTTATACTGAAAAATGAAGCCATGGGTTTCTATCATACTCCAGCAGCTGATCTAAAAATAGCAATGCAGAAAGTGACAATGGAAAGAACTACGAGTCCTGTTTGATTCTTGTGATGATGATCAAACATCAGAGCCGAGCAGCAATTTGCTCTGGTATTAACAAAAGAAAAGACATACATCAAACATATTCTGATGTTTTGCAGTGATTTGGCCTTGTACCATGGAAAAATAAGGCCATATTATTCATACACAAAGCCATGTGCCTCTGCAAGAGATGTTCCAGGATTTCACTTCAGTCCACTGTAAACCCATCTACAGCAACAACAGGTACCCAGAACAACCGCTTCCTGCGTATGCACAGAGGTGGGTAGAATAGCCAAAACTTGCATGAAATTAAGAGTACTGTTGCTTTAGAGCAGTGGTTCCCAACCTTTTCCAACTCAGGGCCCACTTTTACGTCTCAAAAATGTTTGCAGCCTGCCCCAAACCCAGGATATAAAATGCCTCATCCCATTTTGTAACAATGACCCAAAATTTAATAAAACCTAAAATGTAATAACTGGTCGACAATGTAACAAATCACTTTTTGCCAAAAAAAGCAACATCTTGTTAGAGTTTGAGTTAGTTATTACATTGTGGGTTTTATTACATACTTTTTATTACATATTGGGTAATTGTTACATTTCAGGTCATGCTACCTATTGGCCACTAACATACCATCTCAATTTTTATATATAAATAGCTGAACATTTTTAATACCCTGACCAAGTTTGTAACTGAGTTTCAACATTTAAAACATTCTGTACATTTGCATCTTTCTTTATTCATTTATATCTTGTATCTTTATTTAATTACACTCCACTAAAATTAAATTATTTCGGAAATGATTTGGCGGCTCACTTGCGATACCTTCATGGCCCACCAGGGGGCCTCGACCCACAGGTTGGGAATCAGTACTTTGGTGTAATATGACTAAAGTAAAAGTAAGAAGTAGTGCTCTAAATAGTGACTTTAGAAAGAGTAAGTAAGTATTCAGAGAAAAACTACCCATGTACTGAGTAACTGGTGAGTAACTCCTGGTTTATTATTTCTTTTTTTTTAATCAGCGAATGAACATCAAAAAGACAAATGAGGCGAAGGCAACCAATGAGTCAAGGCAAATTCAGCCATAAGAAATTGACTTGAATTAATTGCCTTTGTTTACACTGGGGAAACGGCACAACAGGCTCAACTGGTAGAGATATGAGAAAAGAAGGAACAAGGCAGTCTGAGCAGAAAGCGCTTTGTGTCCATACACTGTGTGTGTGGGCTGTTGAAAATGTGTTTTTGCATGTTCTGTCCCAAAGAATCCTTCAGTGAAGTGACTGTTTATCTTCAAACAACATTGATTCTGTCAAACTTCACATAAATTAGCCACTTTGCTTCAGTGTGGGGCTTCAAATATATCCTGTGCGGTTTATAGACTGTATATAGAATGGAAAGCGTGTCTCTGCCTTTCACCATTGTACGGTTTTGAGGTGACCTCAACTTGCCAAGCATGATAGGGTTCATGTATTTTAATAATAATAATAATAATAATAATAATAATAATAATAATAATACATTTTATTTGTATTGCACTTTACATTTAGACAACATTACATTTTACAGGGCATGGTGCAGTCATGTGACCACTTGTCTATGTTTCATTGGTGAAATGGAGTCAAATGTTATTGGATTGGTGAAACAGCGTCATGTACACTGCAAAAACTGAAATCGAAGCAATTCATTATGTCTTATTTTTTGTCAAATTTGTCTTACTCTTCTTGATTTGAGCCACATTTACTAGACAAGGTCATAAAAATGTCTCATTTCAAGTTTTTTAAAGACAAAAATGAGGCATCAATTGCTTGTAACAAGTAAAGAAAAAATCTGCCAATGGGATAAGATAAAAGATTCTTGTTGGGCGAATTCGTCTTATCCCATTGGCAGACTTTTTTGACTTGTTACAAGCAATTTACACATTTACACCCATTTTTGTCTAAAAAAAAACTTGAAATGAGACAGTTTTATGACCTGGTCTGGTGAATGTGGCTCAAATTAAGAACAAAAAGACCATTTTTACTACAAATAAGACATAATGACTTGCTTAGATTTCCGTTTTTGCAGTGCGAAAGCCCCGAGGAAGAAGTCTCCCTGACAAACCAAAGCAAATAGATCGTACAAGCAGTAATAGATAAATAAAAATAAAAGTAGGGAGTGTGACATCTCAGACCCAGCCCCACCTTTGGCTGGATTAAGAGTGAAAGTCAGGTTGAGTCAGTATTCCCAATATGGTGACTGCCATCTCCAAAGAGTGACATCACTGAAACCACCCATATAATGTACAGTCTATAGCTGTAAACAGGCACCAATATTTGAAAACCCCAGGACCAGAATTTGATGCCGCTGAGGCACAGAGGTAGAGATGGCTGTCGATCAACTTCAAGGTTGGTGTTTCAATCACAGCTCTGACAGTCACATGCTGGGGTGTCCTTGGGCATGACACCCCAAATCGCTCCTGGTTTTAAAGTGAGTGTGTGTGAGTGACAACAAGTAGTAAACACTTGTGGTTCCTTACAAAAGTATCCTCTGCCCTTTGTGTGACGAGTGAAGTAAAAAAAATCTTTGAAAAGTGCTTTAAAAGTACTGATCCATTTACCATCTCTGCACATCAGTATGGGGTGTTGAACTTTCTTCACCTTAAATGCCCACTGTGTCATTTTAATGTAATATATCCTGACACAGCTGGACCTATTCTTTGAAATTTCCCAGACTCCATTTACATCTCTCTAAAATGTCTACTTTATGGGGCATTTGGCTTCAGTGGTGACATCTGAAATGAGAATTTCATTTGCCTAACTGGCTTCAAGGTGATTACTGGTCGGTGGTTACTTTGGATGGAGTGAAAATAACCTGGAACAGCAAGAAAAAGAGGGATGATGAGGATTTACAGCCTTTCTGGGTTAATGGGGGCTGAAACACCAAAATGCCAAAGTAGGATAATGTGTAGATGATCAGAGTGTGAAAGCTGTGTGATGAAAGGAGAGATGAAGAGCAACCCGCCACTCAACTCACCAGTAACACTTAGAGCGAGGGAACCACTCTCTTCTTTTTTTCATGATTGATGCATTTACAGGGTTTGTTTGTGGGTAAACACTCACAGAGACTCACTCGAAGAAGAGGGGCATTTAAACCTAATCTCCTTATGACCTGTGGAGAATGTTAAGTGATGAAAACAAACCGTGGAACAGATTTCTCTCTCACTGAACCAAAACATGGTAAATAAAGCTTCAGTGGGTGACTTTTATTTTACATTGGTTTCGTGAACTAAATGTTAAAATCTCTTAAAAACCTCATCCTGCTTTCTTTATTGTTAAAATCTATCGTTCGTTAAGAATTCATTTGTTGTAGAAAACAAATTTAGTGAATCGTGTTATCGGACACCTGTCCCTGACACATTTTAGAGACAAAGGATTATGAAACAGATCTGATCAGTTTTGTTGATGGTGGTAGTGTTTTCTTTTTTAGATCATAAATAGACATCAGTATTTATTTCGCTTGTGTTAAAACTAACCAAACATTTTGCAAAGGATGATCAGTGATACAAAACACGCAGATTTAAAGCTCTCATGAGTAACGATACTGTTAGTTTGGTTCAGACGGTAAGTCAGGGTTTTTGTGCATCCTTAAAAAAGCTTAATTTCATTCAAGGTGGCATTATGAAGATCTTAAAAAGATTTGAATTTGATTGGATGAAACCTGAAGATACCCTGTTTAAGTAAATCTATATTTCACAAAGTAGGATTGATGTCAACCAGTCAACAAAACTTTTCTCAGAGGCCTTAAAGGAAACAACAGCTTTGGTCAATTTGTCTTATTAAATTTAACAACTGAAAGGCCAGACTGTGAACTTCTTTTATATCATTCTACTTACCTCTAATGAATAAGTAAGAGCCACAGTTGTTTATAGAGAAATGATGTGCTCTCTGGTAAAATTACAGTCTTGTCAATCACTAATAGAAGCGCATCTGACTTGTTTTGCAATGAAAATCCAGCACTATAAAAAAGTAACTGATCTTTTGCAGACTCTCAAAAATAAGACGCTTTTTATCAGCAAAAGAGAAAATACATAATCCTCCCCTTTTTTTGGAATCCTTTCATTCTAATAACTTTTGTTCAGTCCCATTATGAACATTCGCAGAGAGACTAATAATCGTCCTTATTCTCTCACTCTGATTGGTTAGGGTCTGCTTTTTGCACTTAGGCTTCCATTATCATAATTCACTTTTTTCAGTCCGATAAGAGCAGATTTGGCCTTGTTTGCACTGTGCACAGTTGTTTCTTATATCACATAATGAAAATGGGACACTGCATGAGCAGAAAGTGCATCAACTTATTAAAGTAATTTATGTCTTTGAAAGCTTATATACTTTTTGTGCATCCTCTTCCTCTCTCTATATGTGTCCCTGCCTCTGTAGTACTAACAGCTCCTCCCAGCAGCTCACTCCTGCAGGTGTCAGAGGGAGGCCGAGCGGCACAGTCATCAGGGAGAAATATGGGCTGTAAGCCGGAGCTGTAGCACCATTACCGCCAGCGTCTTACTGCTGCTTTCATCTGTTAGCTCTATCTCAATGGTCATCTGGGGAACCTGGCGGCCTCGCTGCCATCAAATTGGAGCTGGGCAGGAGGAGGAAACAAAGACCATTATACAAGGTGTGCATGTGTGTGTGTGTGTGTATGAGAGGAGTGCATAACAGGAGTAAGAAATGAAGCTCTGGGTGGATTTCTTGCATGCATTTTTGGGAGCTGGCATGCATTTTGTATCTGTAACCCGGTGAAAGGGAGGAGAGAGTGACGAGAAGGGGAAAACAAAGAGGGGGAGAGAGACTCTGCATAACAAATGAGAAGCACTGGTTGGTCTAAGAGAAGCGATGTGGCTAAAGGCTACAGAGAGAAGCTGGCGTATCATGCTCCACGCTCTTTCTCCCTCTCTCTCTCTCTCTCTCTCTCTCTCTCATTCTTGGGTGGCAGCTGTTTCTTTGAACAACACTACTGCAGCTGATACAGCACTGGCTGCTGTGACAGCTCTATTCACAGGATGAATTTCTGTTGTTTGTGTCTGTTTATGTGTTAGAGCATGTGTGTGTGTGTGTGTGTCTGTGTGTGTGTGCTCTTGTTTAAGTGAGCGCCGACTTGTTTATATGATTATGGTGAACAAAGTGATTCAGAAGTGCGAGGCTGCTTTTTGAATTAAGGCAGCATTAGAAAAATATGTGTAACACACAAGCAAAAAGTCTCACTGACTTTTTTTTATTTTCATCTTTCAGATGCCTCCATAGCACTTATTTTCTTCTTGCTGTATCATATTATGAGCTATTGTAACAACAAATTTCCTCCTGGGATTATTCAGGTGTTTCTGATTCTGATCCCTGTTGTTACAGATGGAGGTAACCTGTGACCTTCAGTGCTCCTAACAAGCCCATTATTAAGACTACCTGCCTTCATTGCACCAGGCTGCTCTGTAAAATGAGTTTCTTTCCCTCTCTGGTGTCACACACCAGAGAGTCAACACCTTCAGTTGACTTCTCTGTGTTTGTGGGAAGAATTTTTTTCGAGAATGGGAGTGTGTGGAGGGAAAAGCGTGTAGAGAGTTTTTAAAAGGGTTGATATCTTGGAAGATTTTACTATGATAAATACATATACATATACACTGCCTGGCCCCAAAAAAAGTCGCCACCTGGATTTAACTAAGCAAATAGGTACGAGCTTCCTATTGGATAATTACTGCATGGGCGATTATCTTTCAGCTGGAAACAAGTTATTTAACCCCAACTGGTGCAATGAGTTGCTTCTCATTTCCTAAACAACCATGTGGAAAGACACATCCCGTGGTCGTGGAAAAGATGTTAGTCTGTTTGAGAAGGGTCAAATCATTGGCATCAAGCAGAGAAAACATCTAAGGAGATTGATGCAGAAACGACTAAAATTGGGTTAAGAACTGTCCAACGTATTATTAAAAACTGGAAGGATAGTGGGGACCCATCGTCTTCCAGGAAGAAATGTGGTCGGAAAAAAATCCTGAATGATGGTGATCGGCGATCACTTAAACGTGTGGTGAGATCAAATGGAAGAAAAACAACAGTAGAACTCAGGGCTATGTTTAATAGTGAAAGTAAGAGCATTTCCACACGAACAATGCAAAGGGAACTCAAGGGATTGGGACTGAACAGCTGTGTAGCTTTAAGAAAACCACTAATCAGTGAGGCTAACCGGAAAAAAAGGCTTCAGTTTGTTAGGGAGCATAAAGATTGGACTCTGGAGCAATGGAAGAAGGTCATGTGGTCTGATGAGTCCAGATTTACCCTGTTCCAGAGTGATGGGCGCATCAGGGTAAGAAGAGAGGCAGGTGAAGTGGTGCACCCATCATGCCTAGTGCCTACTGTACAAGCCTGTGGGGGCAGTGTTATGATCTGGGGTTGCTGCAGTTGCTCAGGTTCAGCAACAGTATGTGCTCAAAGAATGAGGTCAGCTGACTACCTGAAGATACTGAATGACCAGGTTATTCCATCAATGGAGTTTTTCTTCCCTGATGGCACGGGCATATTCCAAGATGACAATGCCAGGATTCATCGGGCTCAAATAGTGAAAGAGTGGTTCAGGGAGCATGAGACATCATTTTCACACATGGATTG
>RPOG01003021.1:32947-74509 GCA_008086565.1 Thalassoma bifasciatum | reverse complement strand
GCGCCGCGCCACGCCACGCCACGCCACGCCGCGCCGCGCCACGCCACGCCACGCCACGCCACGCCACGCCACGCCACGCCACGCCACGGCGTGTGGTTCCTCTGTTTGGACGTGACTCTTTCTCTCTCTCACAGACTGGACCATCACAGCAGAGTCCTGGTTCTGGTCTGGGTCTGGATGGGGGTCAGGAGGAGCTGGTTTTGGTTCTTGTTGCTGTTGTAGAGTCCAGGTTTGGTGGTTGTTATCTCCGTGTGTGTGTGTGTGAGTGTGTGTGTGTGTGTGTGTGTGTGTGTGTGTGTGTGTGTGTGTGTGTTGCTGTGGTGCTGTGGTGGTTCAGTCCAGAGGTTTTCCTCCGTCCCCCTTCTGGTCCAGGCGGCTCTTGCTGCTCTTCACCATGTAGATGAAGTAGGTCAGAGTTTCCTTCTCGTTCACAGGGATGTTCCTGAAGTGACGACTCACCGTCTGCAACAACAGAGAGAAAATAAAATAAACTTAATTTCCAACAACATCAGAGAGAGAAAAAATATAATAAACTTCAGTTTTTAACAACGTTTAACAACGTGACATTTAAACCTGACGGCACAGAACCAGACTGAATGAAGACAAAATACAGCCCTAAAATGCTCCTTCATGATTCCTAAAGAAGTTAAAAGTCCTTTTTAAAGCAAAAAGAAGTTAACAGCAAAGATAGTTGGCTTTAAAGAGTCTTTTAAATTAAATCAAAGTTGGTCGGTGCAGGAGCGATCTGTCTGCCACGAGAGTCTTTAAGCACCAATCAGTCCATTAATCCACAGGGAACCAAAAAGGAAAACCAGTTCAAAGAAGAATGATTGATCAACAACAAATCTCTGCTATACCAGGCCCAAAAATCAAAAATTAAAGTGATCTCACTGGATCCAGGGAAGAGTTGATGTCAGGAAGCAGCTCCTTCGTTTTCCTCCGCGTGCAGCAGCACCAGGCTGTTGTTTACCTCCGTTGTCATGACGACCCACATTGAGCCGCTGTATTACTTTAATGAAATCTTTTTAAAGCTTTTTTTTTTNAGAGAGAGGGAGAGAGAGAGAGAGAAACAACCGTCAGTGATGATGATTCTTCCTCCTTTCAGCTCTGAAAACTACTGAAACTTTAAAGCTCGTCTCTGAAAGAATAAAGAACAAAAAAAAAAGATTCAAAGTGTGAAATAAATCCAGGAGAAACTTTTATTTATGTCACAATCAGCAGTTTTCTCCCTGATCCTGATCACAGAGTTTTGAATATCGACCTCGACATCATGTTTAAATGACCTCACACGCTGGCACCGACTGTGCTGTTCAGCTGTCCTGGTGCATGATGGGAACCCAAGTGTCTGAACAGAACAACAAACTTTCAGCCCAGTTTCTGCTCAGAGCTCTTTGGAAACTTTCTCTCTCTGCTGATGCGAACAGACGGCTCTGTGTTTGTTTTTGCCTTTTTCAACCGTTTGTCCCTGGAGAGCCACCGTAGTTCTGTAAGGCAGATGTTGGGCCTGCTACTGAAAAAAAGTAGTTTATTACTGATCACTCATTACTCTTTCTAAAAGTAACAGTCATACTTCGTACTCCCTGTTAAAAGAAATATACTGTTTATGTATTTGTTTATGGGTCAATAACCAGTTCACAACTGTGATGATATTTCTCATTTTTGCCACTTAAAGCTCATTGTTATTGTTTATTCTTGTCATTTTCCACTTTTTTTTACTCTTTTCAACCAATTTTTGCCACTTTTAGAGTATTTTCCAAGATTTTTGCCAAATTTTCTTGCTTCTGACTGTTTTTGCTACTTATAGCTCATTGTAATTGCTTCTTCTTGTGGTCATTTTTCACTATTATTTTCTGTTTTGGACCATTTTTGTCTACTTTGAGAATATTTTCCAAGTTTTTTGCCAAATTTCTTTGCTTCTGACCATTTTTGCCACGTAAAATTAATCTTTATTGCTTCTGTTTTAGGTCATTTTCACTCTTTTTTGCCCCCTTTGGACCATTTTTTTGCTACTTTCCAAGTTTTTTTTGCCACTTTTCTCTCTTGAAGTGTTTTGTGCTGGTTGTGGATGAGGGTCTTTATTTTCTCAGATGGTAAAACTGACCATTCTTCTTGGCAAAAAGCCTCCAGTTCCTGTAAATTCTTGCTCTGTCTTGCATGAACTGCAGGTTTGAGATCTCCCCAGAGTGGCTCAATGATATTGAGGTCAGGAGACTGAGATGGCCACTCCAGAACCTGCTGGATAATTGTGTTCCAATCATAAATAAAAACATTAAGGGAGTAGTGAGTTTCTTTTTGGGGCCTTTTTTTTCTGGTTTAAGTCCTGACAGAGTTCAGATCTGATGTGTTTTTTATTTATGTTTTTGTGTCTTAATCAGGTTTTGTTTGACGTGTTTTACCTCGGGCACCTCCACCTCGTGGTCGGGAGACTCGCCCCCGTCGTCGCTGGTCTTCCTCTTCCTCTTGTTGCGAACGCTCTGGATGAAATTCTTGTGGAAGTCACAGATGTAAAGGTGTCGCACCTGGAGAGAGAGAGAGAGAGAGAGAGAGAGAGAGAGAGAGAAATATGAAGAACAAACTCCTGTTTCTGATCACAGAGCCCACTTTAAAAACGCTTCAAAGAGAAGAAACTTCTTTCTACAGAGTTCAAGTCCAAGTTTAGACCAAACAGCTGTTTCTAATGACGTCCTCAAAGCTGCAGCTCATCACTGACTCAACGTCAAAGAAGAAGAAGAAGAAGAAGAAAGACTCTGACTGAAAACAGAGACTCAAACCTCACACTTCTACAGAAACATAAGTGGAATAAAAACTTAAACACTGAATACATGTAAAACTACACACAAACAACAAACAGACGTTACTGTTTCACCAAAAAACAAACTATGTTTCCTGTTTATCCTTCAGATTACAGCCTTTAATTAAGGCCGAGCAATTAATCACAAATTAGATTAAATCAAACCATGTCCTGTTGTCGTATTCTAATATCAGACGGTGAAATATTCATATAACCTGAGGTGGTAAAAATTGCCCAAATAGCAGCAAAAATGGCATTTAAAATAAGATAAAACCTGGAAATTATTAAAAAAGTAGAAAAAAATGGTCCAAAAGTGGAAAAAAAAGGTGAAAACAACAAAAATTTGCAAGAAATTTTGGCTTCAACTTGGAAAATTGTCAGTTGGTTGCAAAAATGGTCCAAAAGTGGCAAAAAAAGAAGTGAAAAGTGACTAAAATGGACAAAAAGCAATAAAAAATTTGCATGAAAAGTTTTGGAGGGAACCTGAAATTCAGATAGTAGATAAAAAATGGTCAAAAATGGAAAAAAAAAAAATTGGCAAGAAAATTGGGAGACGCTTAAAAAATAGTTTGTTTATTGCAAAAAATGGCTAAAAAAAAAGGAGTGACAAGTGACTTAAAAGGCAAAAAGCAAAACAAAAAAAAAAAAAAAAAGCAGGAACATTTTTGGAGGAAACTCAGAAAAAGTTAAGATGAATTATCAGAAGATATCAAAATGATGAGAAAGAAGTCAAAATTTGGAGACAATTTAAAAGTCAAACTCTAAAGTTTGCAATAAAAAGCGTCCAAAGTTTTTGATAATGCGAAAGCTATTGGAAAAAAAAAACCCATCACTTTGGGATAAAAGATGAAAAATTATGAGAAAACTCAACAGTTATAGAAAGTTGAAATTCTGACTTTTTATCTCTGAACTTTAACTCAATATAAGCAAAAAAAAAAAATCCAGCAAAGCCTTTTATTATTTTCATTTTGATATTTTCCAGGCAGAAACAAGTTAATAAATGTTGTTGCTATTTCCTCCTCAAACAAAGAGGAAGTGTTTTCACTTTAACTTCCACAAACAAGACTTTCTGGTGACATACCTGAGCACATCCTGAGGTGTTATAATAAATGACCCCGAATAAAAGGGTCAATGACAAAAAGAGGGTCTAAAAACGTATTTTTAAAAAGTTCTTTGAAAATGGATAAAAACATATTTCTGAGAGAAGAATTAACAAAAGATTGTCTAAAGTCATCAACTGGTTGTAAAGTTTCAAAAATCCAAGTAATAAAAAATCATAAAAATTAAACTCGTGGGTTTTTACAGTCCACCACGTTGGTTTATATATTTTTATATAAATATACAAGGACAATAAAAAAGACACACTTTAATAACCGTTCATAGAGAGTTCACAGACATCACTGAGTATGTAATTCATTTTGTGTGTTTCATTTCTTTTATTTGTGAATNGCAACCAAATATATGAAAATATATTTATATGTTCCTGTTATTTTTTCTGTGTGAAATTATTGGCAAGTATCTCTCAAGTGTCTGTAGTGACTCATACATTTTCATTTTGTGTGTTTCATTTCTTTTATTTGTGAATAAGATAAATAATTTGATGTTAAAATAACATTTCACATTATTACATTGGTTGTACCACCTGACATGGAAATTGTTCCAGTCACCAATGAAGTGAAAAAAGCTTTTTTATCAGTATTTCAGAGAAATCTACAAACTTTTCCACTTGGTCACAAATGTCATTTGGGCTCCTCTGGCTGATGCAGTTTCCTGTTTCCTGTTTTATTCTCTTCACTTTAAAATAAAAGTCTAATGTTACGGTTGCACCACCCTGACATTTGACAAGGTGAAAATTACGGGACAAAATTATTGACATTTCTCAACAGCTTTAAAATTCTTTTTATTTGCAAAGAATGTTTTATTTAAAAAGGTTCAAGCATAAAATAATGCCACTGTATTTTTAATTTCCATTTACAATAACTGACATTCAATTTTTAGAGTTTAATTACTGTGGATACTTGTCAGGACGGTTGCACCACCTGACATTTTGGGGGTTTGAGGAACCAAAACACAAAAAAACATGTTATATTTTAATAGTTTAAAGATGTGTTCAAATAACACAGGTTTCATAGAATAAATAAATAAATAATATTATTCAGACTCACGCTCTTGTCGATGTCCAGCTTCAGCTTCTTCTGGGAAATACTTTTCTGGATCCTTTTGCTGAAGGAGGCGTTTCCAGCCGAGCGGCCGCACCGCTCCCCGTCCTCGATGAGGCAGCAGCTCTGCCCGTAGAAGGGGGGCGCTGGGGGGCCATCGTGGCTGTCCTCCTCCGTGCTGAACCCGTTCATCCTGGAGCTGTGTGTGGGTGTGGGGGGGTCCTCTTCAGCGGGGGTAGAGTCCGGGAACAGTGGCTGGTGTTGGGGGCTCAGGCTGTGCTGCTGCTGTGGAGCCGGTGTTATGAAAGAATCTGTTACCGTGACAAAAAGCGTCCCGCTGCTCTGCTAAAGCGGCTACTGCTTCACTCACAATCCGCACTCCACCCACTTCTGTTACACTCATCGACCATTAAATGAGTCCATGTTCCGCTTGATAAGGTGGGATAAGAGCATTAAAGAGCTGCTGCAGTCAGAGAAAGCTGGTAAAAACAGCTCCAGGAGGAAAAAGTGGCTCCAGTGTTAGCAGCTCCGCTAACGCTCAGATTCCTTTGCTTCAGCGCCGCTTCCCGCTCCTTAAACTCACACAAACCGACCTTTCACATCGATATAAGGCAACAACTGTCACAGCCCCGCGTCCAACTCGATAACCGGCCTCGGATCTTTTAAAAGTCTTCGTAAAATCCTGGTTTTTCTCAGCTTTTTCCTGAACAATCGCTGCACTCTTTCAGAAAAACCTCGTACAATGGACATGCTCCGTCTCCTTGGCGGAAGTTCCCGTCCCGCGCTCTGATTGGCCGCTCTGAAACTAAGGCGGGCTCAGTTGTGTTTTCGGCTCGTTTGATTGGCTGAGAGATACGTCAGTCATCCTGTGGCATTTCTTGTATGAGTGTCATGTTTTGCAGCAGTTTAAGGTTTAAAGGTGAACTCAGAGTCTGTGAAAGGACAGTTTTTAAACACAAAACAGTGAGTTAATGTGAGACTGTGAGTGATTCACACCAGATTGAATCATTTATTACTCTGATTTATGACTCATATTTAAAAACAGCAGCCAAACCACCTGTTAAATGACTGTAAAATGCACAGGAAACACTTTTAACATCATACAAAACATATTTACAGACATGAGTCAGACTGAATAAATTCATCATTTTATTATTCACATAACTCCAAATCATCTCTAATGTTATCTGAAAACACTAAACACGTGGGAGAGAGAAAGAGTGAGGGATGAAGATGATGATGATGATGATATTGGTGATAATGATCAGGCTGACAATATCCTTAAAAAAAAAAGAAGAAGAAAAAGAAAACTTTTGAGTAAAATCTCTAAGCTTTTACTTTTTTCTCATAATTTTGATTAGATTATTGTACAGTTTTGATTTTTAATTAAAAAAAATTGAGTTTTTCATCAAAACTTTGAATTTATATCCCAAAATTTTGACTTTCTCTTTACTCAAAATTTTGTCTTTTATCTAAAAAATGCAACACCCCCATAATTTTGACCTGATTTCAAAGTTTTGACTTAATAAGGTTCATGACAGGTTGGTGCATCAGAATAAAATAGACATTTTTTCTATCAGCTGTGGATAAAAACAAAAGAATTCGGTCAGTTCTGAGTTTATTTTCTAAAATCAATAACTTTTGGTGTAAGATTAAAAATGTAATATGTTGATTTTGCTGTAATACATGTGAAAACTTTTGAGTAACATCTCAAAATTTAACTTATCTCAAAACTTTTACCCTTTTCCTCATAATTTTGACTAAATTGTTGTAAAATTTTAACCTTTAATTTAAAAAATGTTGAATTTTTCCTCACAACTTTGAATTTATATCCCAAAGTTTTGACTTTCTCTTACATTTCTGTCATTTTACGTCAAAGTTTTGCCTTTCGCTTTGTCTCAAAATTTGACTTATTGCACAATGTTGACTTTTAACTCAGAAATTTGTCTTTTTATCTCACAGTATTAATCCTTTTCCTCAAAAATCTTGACTTAATTTGTGTCATAGAGGCAGTTTTTCCACCAGCTGTGAAAAACAAATCTTGGCTTTGGTGAAAGTACAGGAACAAAACAATTAGATAAGTTGAATTAGAAGTCAATAAAACGTATAGAATAATAAATGAATAAAAATTACGCATTGGAAGGGAATGGTAATTATAAATGTTTTTGAGTGTTTTTGTTCTTTTCATTATTTCAAATGGTTTAAGGAACATTTTAGATTCATTTAGAAGAACAAAAAATTCAAGGAGAGATTTCAGGATCCTGTTTTTAGGAAATTTATTACAACAAAATCAACATATTTTATTCTTAATCTAACACCAAAAGTTATCGTGTATTGAAAATAAATCTGGAACTGACTGAATTATTTTTTATTTTTATTTTTTTTAAATCTCCTTGTATATTAATGACTGAACTGTTAAAATGTTCCCATGGTTTGTTTTCTATATTTATGATAAAGTTAAACATTAGAAAAACAGAAATTGAGGCGGGTTGGAAACAGAAACATCCTCAGAGGAAAAATAACCTTTGACAGTGATGAAGAGGAGCTTCCTGTCAGTTTGTCTGCAGGTGCTGCCCCCTAGTGTCAGAAACAGGAACAACTCCACAGACTCATAATGACTGACTGATGAATATTTAAAGTTAGTCACAGACACAAAAAGGAGAGAAGGACTCACTGATCCTCTCTGTTTTTATCTGTTTAAACTCATCTTCATCACTAAAACACAGCTGTGGTTTGTTTTTCTTCCTCATCCTGATCCTGAGTCTCGTTGTTCTGGTTTAATCCACACGATGGAGACAGAGACACAGACATGTTTCCTGATTTCTTCACTTTCTTCAGTTTCTTCAGCCTAAGTGTGTGAATGAAAGCTGAGGTATAACGTGTGTGTGAGGTTTCAGAGGTGATCCAGCAGGTGTTTAGAGAAAAGTGACGTCTCACTCGTGTTTAATCCGTTTAAGTCTGGTTTTTATTAAAGCCTCAGCTCATGTCACTGTTTCTCAAACCTCAGGGTCGTTAGAGTCACTCAGACTCCTCCCTCCCTCCCTTTTTCCCTGCTCAGTTTATTCCTTAAAAAAACTAGTTTCTATTAACTCCAAACCCCTGAACTTGATTCTTCTTTAAAGTCGTCACAGAGCCTCATCTCACTCTCATGAATTAAAGTTCATATATTATTTCAGACATGAGCTGGATCCAGTTTAGAGGAAAATCATCAGGATGATTCTTGGATGACCCCCCCCACCCCTATTATTATTTACATAGAAATAAAAACATACATAATAATGTTCTAAATGTTGAAACTTAGACAGTTTCTGCTTGTTTTTAACTCTCTGTGGGTTCAGACAAAACTAAAAGATTGTTGAGGTGTGAATATGTGTTTTATATTCATCATTTAGAGTTTGATAAAGCAGAAAAAATGTAGAATATTTTTTTTTTTTTGCAGAATGTAACAAGAGTAAACAGTTGATTTTCTGTAAATTCTTAAAGAGGACATGAGAATAAAAGCAAAGTTGATGAACTTCTCTCATTTTTTATGTTCTGTTAACGATTGTTGTTGATGTCACGTTACATTCAGGTACGCTGGGAAACTTGGAAATCTGACATTTTTCACCGTTTTTTTCAGGTTTTGGTTTGGACAAATGGTTTGTAAATACCAGTCATTAAAAAAAAACTATTTTTAAAATTTATTCTAATCTTTTTTCTCCTCCTGCAGCAGGTTTGGTTTCCCAAGAGTTAAACGTGTTCAGGTTTTCACCCGAACACAGCGACGTAAAGAGAGAGTTTAGAGAAACAACGTCAGACTGAGAGGAAAATAATAAACAATCAGTCAAGAAATGGAAGAGCCATGAAGGAATTAAAGAATTAAGACGAGAGAAATTCACCAATTATGAGACTATGAGACACAATTATTAGAAATAAGTCAAAATTTTGAAAAAAAAAACCCATGAAATTTTGAGTTTCAAAGTCAAAATTTGAGACAAATAGTGAAAAATTATGGGGCAAAAGTTAAAATTTTAAACTAAGAGAATCAAGATTTTGAGATAAAAGTCTATAAATTGAGAAAGCAAAGTCAAAATCATCAGAAAAAAGTTGAAATTTTGAGACAAAGAGTCAAAATCTGAAATAGAAATTTAACATTCTGAGATAAAAGTTTAAATTTTGAAATGAAAAAATCTAAAATATGAGATAAAATAGACCAAATTTTGTGATGATGGCAAAGATATTAGTATTTTAAAAAAATGTCACATGCATTCTTCTCTTATTCTCTGCAAATAATTCAGGCGTCATTTCTGTTCGCTAATATCTAAAGATGAGTTTTTTGTTTTCAGGTGAATGTGACTCACATGGAGTCTGAGCCAACAATAAAACATAAAATCAGACATAAACACAAACTTTAACTTGAGTTTTTGCTGCTGTCAGACCAGTTTTCTATGTTTTTATATTGTTTCTCCGCTGTGATCTGACCCTGAATGAAGTGGTTGTGTAATAGAAATAAACTCCTGCTGTTGGTCTGAAGAAGTCAAACTTCTTTTCTGCTGTAAAACCTAACGAGGGAAGAAAGAAACAAAAGCTGCAAACCCAATAATTAACCTTTCTCTCAGAGTCTAAAAGTGGACTGACTGTTCAGAAGAAAAGAAAAAACCTGCTGAGGGTCAGATAATTAGCAGCAGACAGGAAATAAAAGAAATAAAGGAGAGAAAAGGACACACACACACACACACACACACACACACAGACACACACACACACACACACACACGTTTTCATGAATCATGGGCTCCTTCAGCGTTTGCAGAGATGAAAAACCGAGTAAACTTGCAGCAGTGTAGTTTGCAGCTTGCATAAAAAAAGCAAAAATTATTCCAAATAACTGCTCAATAACATGTTTTTGTTTAAGTATTTAAGGACAAGGAAACATCAAATACTCTCAAACAAATGAAGTTGTCACTTTTATGACATGAGAAACAAGAAACTGAACTTTTTGTTAAGTTTAAGTCTGATTCTCCAGTTTGTAAAGTTTTAGTCTGATTCTCCAGTTTGTAAAGTTTTAGTCTGATTCTCCTGTAAAGTTTTAGTCTGATTCTTCAGTTTGTAAAGTTTTGGTCTGATTCTCCAGTTTGTAAAGTTTGAGTCTGATTCTCCAGTTTGTAGAGTTTTTGTCTGATTCTCATGTTTGTAAAGTTTTAGTCTGAATTTCCTGTTTGTAAAGTTTTAATCTGATTCTCATGTTTGTAAAGTTTTAGTCTGATTCTCCAGTTTGTAAAGTTTTAATCTGATTCTCATGTTTGTAAAGTTTTAGTCTGATTCTCCAGTTTGTAAAGTTTCTGACCTTTGATTGTTGGTTTTGTCAAGTTTCAGTTTTATTCTCCTGTTTTTATTGTTTCTGTAGAACTTGACCTGTTTTGTTGATGAACGGACGATGAAAAGTGTCTGTTTTTAACAAACTTTCTGAAGCCGATCATCAGTCGTGTTTATAAAATGCCGATTGTTTCCTCAGACGGATGGATGGCTGTAATTTTTGGATGTGGAGTTTGAGGATAATAACTCAGTCTGGCTGCTGACAGCTTCAGACCCATCTTTGATTTTCAGCCTCTTTCATTTCCCTCTCTTCATTTTCCAATTAACCAATCCCAGCTCCACCTGCGGCGCCGGACGACAGCGGCAAATGACTTCACTCGTCCTGAAACATCCCAGCAAACGAAGGAGGAGGAAACTCAGCGTTGAAGAGAGGAAGAAGGAGAGAGTGGAAATAAGGGAACAAACGCTTGGTCAAAGGTTTTTTCACTGACAGAGTCTAAACTTTAATAAACTCCTCCGTCTGTGACCACTCACCTGGAAAAACTCCACCTGTGTGTGTGTGTTAACGAGTGTGTGTGTTAACGAGTGTGTGTGTTAACGAGTGTGTGTGTTGGTCCAGGTTGTGTAGTGTTTCCTCCATGAAGAACAGAATAACAGCTGGTTTCTCTTCTCCTCCTTTAATCGCTGCTTTCCTCCTCTTTTTTTTTAACACTTTCTCTCTAATTGCTCGTTATTCTCTTCAAACTTTTTAAACTTTTATCTTTTATTCCTGCAGGGCACCTTTTTCTTTCTGCTCCACACTGACACTAATTACTCAGAGTTATTTATATTTTACCCTGGGTCTGAAACACACACACACACACACACACACACACACACACACACACACACACACACACACACACACACAGTTGGTTTAAACCACAGTTTTTATTGTGGCAGGTTGAGAAAATAAGGAACAGCAGGAAAATAAAGTTTGGTTTTATCAACTCTTTAGATAAAGTTGATTATGAGCAGAGAAACTTTTAGTTCCTGATCACCTGAACGCTCAGGTGTGTTTGTTTACACTCAGGTGTGTTTGTTTACACTCAGGTGTGTTTGTTTACACTCAGGTGTGTTTGTCAGGTGTGCAGACAAGTGCCTTTATTTATATTGTTTTATTCTTTTTCTGAAAATCTCTGTAAAATACATCACATGTAGAAAAAGCTGATTCTTCATATAAAAAAATGTGTTTTCCTTTGTCACAGTGTTTCCAGTGTAGGTCCTGGCCCCCTGGTGGACCGTGAACGTATTACAAGAGGGACCCCAAATTATTTTATTGTGTGTGTGTGTGTGTGTGGGGGGGGTTATTTACATAGAAATAAAAACATACATAATAATGTCCTAAATGTTGAAACTTAGACAGTTTCTGCTTGTGTTTAATTCTCTGTGGGTTCAGACAAAACTAAAAGATTGTTGAGGTGTGAATATGTGGTTTATATTCATCATTTAGAGTTTGATAAAGCAGAAAAAATGTAGAATTTTTTGTTTTTTTGCAGAATGTAACAAGAGTAAACAGTTGATTTTCTGTAAATTCTTAAAGAGGACATGAGAATAAAAGCAAAGTTGATGAACTTCTCTCATCTTTTATGTTCTGTTAACGATTGTTGTTGATGTCACGTTACATTCAGGTACGCTGGGAAACTTGGAAATCTGACATTTTTCACCTGTTTTTTCAGGTTTTGGTTTGGACAAATAGTTTGTAAATGCCAGTCATTAAAAAAACTATTTTTAAAATTTATTTTAATCTTTTTTCTCCTCCTGCAGCAGGTTTGGTTTCCCACGAGTTAAACGTGTTCAGATATTTTTATGTCATTGATTCTTCGTGACACCTGCCACTGGCTAAGTGACATCCACCAAATCATTCAGCCACACCTGCCAATTGCTCAAAGATCTACCAACCCCTCAGTGGAACAAACCCATTGCTCAGTGGCACCTGCCAATCACTCAGGTGCTCGATGACACCGCTCAGGAGCACTTGCTTTAATCTCAGTGGCTCCTCTTTGCAACTGGTAGGTGCCACTGAATGATTGACAGGTGTCACCAGGCATATTGGCATGCCTTATGGCAGTTAAAGGAGCATGTTTTTCAGGATGAGGGTTAAAAGTTTGAAAATGTAAAAAGAAGAAACAGGAGTGAGACAAATATAAAGGGACCCTAAAAAGGTTGAAGGTAGTTTGATTCCTTCATGACTGAGGGCCCCGCTCTGTGAGCTCATGTTTAACAGGAGAACCGGCCGTCAGCTCCTCAGAGTCGGCACACGACGAATCAAAGAGCAGTTTGTTGGAGCAAAGCGTCGTCAGCTGTTCAGGCGCCGAGTCAAAGAAGCCAATTTGTCAGATCAAAAGGATTTTTAAACGTGTCGCCGAGCGGAGCAGGAAACACGCCGCTCATCAGGGTACGAGATCAGAGAGAGGGACACACACACACACACACACACACACACACACACACACACACACACACACACACACACACACAGAGTCAGACACAGCCGTGTGGTTTCATCAGAGGGCGAGGACGGCGTCTGATGTCAGAGCTGACGGGCGTCAAACTTCATTCATGAGGACGGCGTCGGTTTGAGCTCACGCAGCGACTGAGAGACTCCAGAGAGGAAAATGTCCAGATCAAATATGAACCTGGAGACAAACAGGGCTCTGACACACACACACACACACACACACACACACAGAGAAGAAAAGAGTGTGAGCGTTTAAACATCTGCTGATAAAATAAAGTTTCCAGGAACAAACAAACAGCAGTTTTGGAAACATTTCTCTTCCATGACCCTCGAAGGAAATTAAAGCTATTTTTCTGCTGCTAAATTAATTTTAACCTCCTATGACCCTGCATTTACATATATGAACTTTACATTTCTGCCTTTCAAACCCATGATTAGACTTTATTAATTAATATAAGTGAATTAGTGGTGACTGTGGTTGATGATTCCTGCAGGAGACTCCTCCATATTTACAGACGTGTTGTTTCAGACTGAAGTCATAACTCAAAGTGACGTTAAACACATGTTAAGACTCAGCAAACAGCTGATCTAATGTTCTGGATTCAAACAGAACCAAAGAAACAGAAATGATTAACGTTGTCAGAAAAGTCTTCAGGGTCTAAACTGATCTGGCGTTTGTAGCTGATTCTTTTACACGTTAACGCTCATAAATCACTTCACTCACATTTCTGATCAGCTGAGGTGTTTTTTCTTGTCATGTCTGATATTAAAACACACTTTCTCTCACACTCAGCTTCCTGTTTCCATTTCAAAGCCCTTTCTCCTCCAGGTTAGGTTAAGCTGAGAAAGAAACTCAGGGTTTGTTGAACCTGCTCGGTGTCGTAGGCGTCTTTAAAGAAGTCAGTTTAATGAAGCTGAGGTTAAATCTGCAGCTCAGTGACGCTGAACGAGGATCTCAGCCAAACCTAAAGCTTCTCTCTAACACACACACACACACACACACACACACGTTTTCATGAATCAAGGGCTCTTCCAGCGTTTGCAGAGATGAAAAATCGAGTAAACTTGCAGCAGTGTAGTTTGCAGCTTGCATAAAAAAGCAAAAAATCTTCAAAATTATTGCTCAATGAAACGTTTTTGTTTTAGAGTTTAAGGACAAACAGCCTTTGTGCATAATTTTGATTCATGCATAATAAAGATTCACCTCTTTAAGCACAGTTTGTCCGTGCGTCAGGAGGCCGACAGCTTCCTGGAAGAGCTGCACTAAATTTAGCTCTTCCTGCAGAGCGTGTGAGGTGAAGACCACCAGCTGCTGCAGAATAAGACGACGTTTACGTGGAAAAAAAAAAAAAATGAATGTGGATGTTAGACGAGGACAAGTGTGTGGTTACTGCTCAACTAATGCAACAAGAAGAACAAAGACAAAGAAATTCTATTATTTCTTTCTTGGTGGGTTGTTAAAGGGTTAAACATCCTCACAGCTCTGCATCCTCTAAAAATAAATTGCATGTGGTGTTAGTGGGCGTGCTGCAGACCGCCTATTTTAAATGAGGATTAATTAATTAGTGTGTGAGTTTAGTGGCAGTTTTGAGTCACTCACTGCTTCTTAAGTGTGTGGAAACTGGATATTTTTGCTCATTCTGCCTGAAATTCATCACTGTGGACATCACATTAGATAAAAGTACAGTGGCACTAACTGTGCTGGTGTGCTGGAATGATCCGCACTAAAGAAAATACAGCTCTATAAGGAGTTTTTCCAGAGGAGATGTGTCATACATAACAGTTTTTCTTACCCTGACTCAGAGTGATGTAAATGATATAGATGTAGACAGATAAACACACCCATCAGAGGTTTTCTCCTCTCGTCAGATTGATGCTGAATGACTCTTTAGTCTTGAATCAATGTTTTCTCTGACGCTGACGTCGTCCTCAGATTATTCTCTCTGCTTCATGAACTCAGTTACAAACCCTCAGGACGCTCAGAGACGATCTGCAGCTGCTTTTCTTTCCCTAAATGTCATTAAAGAAAAAGGCCTTAGTGGGAGGAGGAGGAGGAGGAGGAGGAGACTCTGCTCCCCCAGGGATTTCTGTCCTCTCTTCACTCGCTCCTTTTCTTTCTCCTTTTCTCTCTTTCAGCCTCTGGGATTTTACTGGTCCAAACAGACTCAGACTCTCAGGGTAACGAGTCAGTGAAGCAGCAATAAGGAACATTACAGATCTGCTCTGAGGAAACAGAGAAACAGAGAAACAGAAACAGAGGAAACAGAAATAGAGGTTTGAAAAATGGAAAAGAGTAAAGGAGCTGTAAACAGAGGAGGTGGAGACTAGGGTGACCATACGTCCTCTTTTGCCCGGACATGTCCTCTTTGAGGTGTAAATTGCTTGTAACAAGTCAAAAAAATCTGCCAGTGGGATAAGACGAATTCACCCGGGAAGTTTCTTGAAATTAAAAAGATGTCTTAAAACCAGAATCTTTTATCTTATCCCATTGGCAGATTTTTTTTTACTTGTTACAAACAATTGATGCCTCATTTTAGTCTTTAAAAAACTTGAAATAAGACATTTTTATGACCTGGTCTTGTAAATCTGGCTCAAATTAAGAATAGTCAGAGAAATTCGACTAAAAATAAGACAGAATGACTTGCTGAGATTTCAGTTTTTGCAGTGTAAACAGTCTTTGGACCATCAGAGCACGGCGCCACCTACTGGTGACAGGAAGTCATGGCTTTTATTTAAGCAGATCCAGAAAACACATCCACGCTCTGAGACTCTGCAAAGACCTGAACCTTAAAGACCTGATTATCTACACAGAGCTTTAAAGCAACTTCACACACACACACACACACACACACACACACACACACACACAGCTCTGCAGAAACTCAGAGGAAACAAAGTGTGTGTTTTGGGTCGATGACTCAGATCTTTGACAGATCGTTCAGAGTCGTTATCAAACCGCAGAGAGAATAATCTGCAGCTGCACACACACACACACACACACACACACACACACACACACACACACACACACATCATCCATCTGCACGTGTGTGTGTGTGTGTGTGTGTGTGTGTGTGTGTGTGTGTGTGCTCCATCTGTCTGCACAGCCGCCATTTCCAAATGCCACCAAAGGTCAGCGAGCAATAAGTCAAAGTGCCGCGGCGCCTGGAGAGAGCGGCTGCTTTCACACTCTTACTGATGCATCATGGGAACATTAGCAGGAAACAGTAAACATTACACACACACACACACACACACACACACACACACACACACACACACACACACACACAGGTGGATTTAAACAGGTGAGTGTCATGATTGGGTATAAAAGGAGCATCATCCCCAAAAGGCTCAGTCCTTCACAAGCAAAGATGGAGCCAGGTTCACCACTTTGTCAACAACTGCGTGAGCAACAGTCCAACAGTTTAACAACAATGTTTCTCAACTTTGTCCAACTGCAGGAATTGATGGATTTCATCATCTACAGACCATAATATCATCAAAAGATCGTCTCTCAGACTCTTTCTGTGACAGAGGCTCCAGGTGCCCTCTCTCTCTGTCTCTGTCTCTCTCTCTCTGTCTCTCTCTCTCTCTCTCTCTCTCTCTGTCTCTCTCTCTCTCTCTCTCTGTCTCTCTCTCTCTCTCAGTAATTGCTGTAAACACCAGATGCTGATCGGAGCAGGTTAAAATTACCGGAGGAAATCAGAGGGAGAGTTAAACACAGAGAAAAAGAGAGAGAGGCAGTTTCCTCTGAGCGCCGTCACAAAGCTGTTTACAATCAGCTGATCCTCACAGGTGAGAGGAAGTAACAGGTATCAGTCTGTACCTGTGACAGTCATGTGACAGTCACACACTTTTATGTTTGGATTTGATCATATAGGTGGATGTTTAAAGTTGGCTGGTGCCACTGAGTAATTGGCAGGAGTCAACAAGCAATTGGTAGGTGTCAATGTGTGGTTGGCAGGTGTCACTTAGCCATTGGTAAGTGTCACGGAGCATTGTCAGGTGTCATTGAGCAGTTGGTAGTTGCCACTGAATGATTGGCAGGAGTCACTGAGCCATAGGTAGGTGTCATTGAGCCAATGGTGAGTGTCACTCAGCAATTGTTAGGTGTCACTGTGTGGTTGGCAGGTGTCACTCAGCAATTGGAAATTGTCACTGAGCTGTAGGTAGGTGTCATAGAGCAGTTGTCAGCAGTCACGGAGCCATTGGTAGGTGACAATGAGAAATTGGTAGGTTTCACTGTGTGGTTGGCAGGTGTCACTTAGCCGTCGGTGAGTGTCACTTTGCAATTAGCAGGTGTCATTGAGCAGCGGGAAGTTTCCACTGAATGACTGGTAGGTGTCACTGAGTAGAAGGTAGGTGTATCTCTGTGGTTGGCAGGTGTCACTTAGCAATTGGTAGGTATCACTGAGAAGTATGTGGGTGTCATTGAGCAATTGTCATGTGTCACTGAACACTTGGTAGGTGACAATTAGAAATTGGTAGGTTTCACTGTGTGGTTGGCAGGTGTCACTAAGCCATTAGTAAGTGTCACTTTGCAATTAGTAGGTGTCATTGAGCAGTTGGTAGTTGCCACTGAATGATTGGCAGGTGTCACTTAGCAACTGGTAGGTGTCACTGAACTGTAGGTAGGTGTCATTGAGCCAATGGTGAGTGTCACTCAGCAAGTGTTCGGTGTCACTGTGTGGTTGGCAGGTGTCACTGAGCCATTGGTAAGTGTCACTTGGTAATTGGTAGGTGTCACTAAGCTGGGATGTGAAATCATTGCCATCAGTGAGGATCATGGATCTTTATGTTTGGCAGCTACACGAGGGCTGGACCTGTGAAAATTTGCCAAATCTTCTCTGCCGTTGCCAACATGTTCTCCTGTTGGTTCAGTTTTTAGTTTTTATTAAAATGTTGATGACTCTCCACTGTCGGCTCCTCTCATTGGTTCCTGCAGGTTATTCACTCAGAGACGAACCAACCAGGAATAAAGAGATTTGAATATTAAAGGAGATGTAAAAGCATCATTGAGATGAATAATCGTTTATGAAGAGTGGAAACTTTTCAGTTTTCTCTCTGCTCTCAGACCCAAACTGAGCTTTGCCCTCGTCGACTCCTAAACTCTGTGATTTGTGAGTGAAACCGTGATTATTCGTGATCATCGTTCGCCTCAGTGGAAAAACTCTGGGTTTAAATCCACTGGAGGAAAGAAATGTTGCTTCTTCTTTTAATTCCTGGTTGACACAGATTCATTCCCTGTGTGAAACTTCTCTAAGCTGCTTTCATGGTTTAACGCCACATCAGAGACCTCAGACGACCCCAGAGGAGCCGCCGCCGCCGCCACCACCACCGCCACAACCGCTGTGTCGTCTTTAAAAGCATGAAAACGTGGTGATGGTTTGTGAGCGTGTTTCCTGATACCAACACAGATATGAGGACGCTTCCATCTCTGAGCAGTCAGGCAGATAAAGAGATTATTCTGGGTCAGAGGTTCACACTGATACTGTACTTCTGCTCCACAGAGAGAGAGAGAGGGCGAGCGAGCTCCGCCTGCAGCTGTTGGGCCGCTCACTCGCTCGCCCTCTCTCTCTCTCTCTCTCCAACGTCTTATTTTCTCTAAGTTTCTTTTTCATCCGTCTGCACTTTTATCGGCCTCTTCTGTCTGTGTTTGTGCCTCAGAGGAAGGTGACACTGCAGCTTTAATGGGTATAAACAAGAAGCTTTAATGGATTTAAACAGGTTTCTACAAACAGCCGGGAGAGAGAGAGAGAGAGAGAGAGAGAGGGAGAGAGAGAGAGAGAGAGAGAGAGAGAGAGAGAGAGAGAGAGAGAGAGAGAGAGAGAGAGAGAGAGAGAGAGAGAGAGAGAGAGGGAGAGAGAGAGAGAGAGAGAGAGAGAGAGAGAGAGCTTCACTCCCAAAGAAAGAGGAAAGAAAGAAGCTCAGAGGATTTTTTTTTAACTCTAATCCAGAGAAAACAAGTTGTAGAAATTGAATATTTTAAGTTTATGATTCATTGAGGGAAAAGCTTTGTTTTAAATATTTTAATTAATGATTTCATAGCTGAAAGTTTCAGTTAATTAAAAGGTACATTTTAAGGTTTCCATCCCAAAAATCAGATTTTTTTTCCTCATGATTTTGACTTTCATGCTCAAAATTTTGACTTTATAATCCAAAAATGTTGACTTTGTGTGACATAACTTGACTTCATTGTTTGTTTTTTTCCTCATACTGTAAATCTGACGTTTTAGCCAAAGGTCTTGGTCTTTTTCTCATTGTTTTGAATTTTCATCGTAAAATCTTTACTCTGTTTCAAAATTTGACATTTTAATTCAGAAGTTTGAATATTTTAGCTCAAAAATTAGCTATAAATCTTAACTTTTATTGCAGAATTTTAATTTTTTTGCCATGACTTTGATTTTTTTTTCCCCCTTAAAATTTGACTGTTTATCCCAAATTTTAAATTTTTCATCCCATAAGTTTTATTTTGTCATTTCAAAATGTTGCAATTAATCTCATACTTTTGAATTATTTTAATGTTTTTTTTTTTTTTGGATACTTTCTCACTATTTTCCAGGTTTACTCCCAATTTTCTTGACAATTTTTTTTTTTTTGCCTATTTTTTTTCCATTTTTTGCAACAAAATGACTTTTTTCCAAGTTGAATCCCAGTTTTCTTGTCACTTTTGTTGACTTTGGTCAGTTTGAACAATTTTCACTGTTTTTCTTCACTTTTTTTCCCACAATTTTTGCTACTTACAACATTATTAAAAGCTTCCTCCAAATTTTTCTTGCTTCTTGGCCATTTTAGTCCCTTTTCACTCTTTTTTCACACTTTTGAACATTTTTTTAAAATTCCTTCTCACTAATCTCCAAGTTTAATCCCAATTTTTGTAGTTTTTGTCCATTTTTGACACTTTTGGATCATTTTTTGCAACAAACTGACTATTTTCCAAGGTAAATCCCAACTTTCCTGGCATTTTGTTGACTTTGTGTTGCCCACTTTTTAATGTTTTCATCATCTTTTTCACTGTTTTTGCTATTTTCAGAATTTTAAAAGCTTCCTCAAAATTTCTTGTTAATTTTTTGTTGCTCCTTAATAATCTTAGTCACTTTTTACTCTCTTTTTCCAGTTTTAGACCATTTTTTGCCACTTTTTGAGTATTTCCAGGTTTTGTCCCAATGTAAATGCCAATTTTTGTTGCTTTTTTTGCATTTTTACCTCCTCAAACTAAGTTTTATTGCTCCTCTTTGCTGTTTTTCCTCTTTTCTCCACTTGTATAGTTTCTTTTGTAAAGGTAGTTTTTAACAGTTTGTCTCTTTGGTTGAAAAACTGAAGCTGATATTTTGACACATTTATAGAAATATTTCACTCTCTGACATTCGAATATTGTGATTTAATCTAATTTAATCCTCTTTTTTCTTTCCTCGTGACTCAGAATCCAGAAATGTCAGTGCAGCTCTGGATGAAAGATGCAAGTGTCTGTCAGGAGCTCAGAAACTCACTGAGCTTTTATACACACACACTGATTAATGCAGATAGATCTCAGGTGAGGATGGTTACCATGGTTACCTTTAGCTCTGGACTTTTTCAGACGTCGATGAAATCTCAGAAACATTTCCCAACAAACCAAAGTTGCTGTTGGACGCTGAAGTTTAAAGCGGCGTCCTCTGTCTCTGATGTAACCATCGACTGCTCCTCTTTAAAGATTCATCACACAGAAATCTGTCTCCTCTTAGTGAACCTGTCTCACCGAGCTCATAAAAAGCTCTGGAAATTCCTCTTTCCTGTTTCACTAAACTCAGTACAAAGGCAGCGGCGGCGGCGGCGGCGGCGGCGGCGTTCCCCGTCTGATGGCGTGAGTGTCTCTGTCGGTGTTTTTCAGAGACGTGCAGCAGATTGAGAGATCACTTCACTTTCAGCTTTGATGTGGGAGTTAAAGTCGACTGTGTTCAGATCAAAGCTCAGAGCGGCGTCTCTTCCTCTGTAAGCGGCGCCCGGACCTTTTCTTCTTCTTCTTCTTTCTTTTATTCGTGTCTCTTTTTATTCAACAGGACATTTCTGTGACAACAGCTCACATTAACTCTCTGACTCTGAAGTGTCTGACTCTGTTTCTTTCTTTCTTTCCTGCAGCAGAAATGATTCAGCTCCGTGCCTCCGTCCTCTCTCCTGCTCTTTTTACACCGTCAGATAAAAGTTTTTTAAAGTGATTCAGCTTTTATTCTTCTCTCATTCCTCCCAGGACGACTCAACTCTTTCTCACTTTTCTTCTTTAACCAGATTTCTCTTCCAGCAGACGAATACCTTTATTCACCTTTGACCTTCTCTGTCAAACCTACAACGGTGTTTTAGGGCCAGAGAAACAACTTATGAACTTTTAATAAGAACAACAGTGAGAAGCAGTTACACCTGGATTTATGAAGCACAGAAAAAAACATGCAAATTTGCCACTTTGTAATAAAACAGTGTGGATGCATATGAGTCAAACGCTTGGGTGAAATATGCAAAAGTGCAAAATACACAAGTGTGAGGTGTGTAAGTGCAGAATGAGTCACAGGAAACCAGCTGTAGCCATTTAGATCAATGATGAGACACGTTTCATGCATCTTCACTCACATTCATGTTCACAACAGAAGAGCAACAATCTGTGACTGTGAACTACACTTTCATAGTTTTTCTTTTTTTTTGATCAAATTTTTCATTTTATTCTTTTTTGAACACAATTATAAGTGTGTATGCTCAGTACAAAAATATAGTGCAAATTTTACAAATATAAATTCACATAACTTCAAAAAGCAAGTATACAAGTATATAATTGTAGTAAAATAAGAAGTAAGAGCAATGACAAAAAAATAAGTTATATATATATATGCATAAACACATATAGCACCAAACACATAATTATGTTCAGTTGCCTACATGTACTGACACACACGTTAAAACATGAACATAAATATAAAATAGCAAAAAGTAAATAAGCAAATAAATAAAGTAAAATGAAATTAAAAAAGAAAAAACACACACACAACACAAAATAGAACCACCCCATTCCCTGGATCCAGTATTGCAGTCTCTACTGATATGTTAACTCTTAAACTCACAAAGGCTGGTTAGGAGAGAGCACCAGGCTTTTATAGCAGAGTCTTTGGCTCCGTGGATTCTGGTTGTTGACTCCAAATAAACAATCTCCATATACGTCAAAACTCATGCTCCAAAAGAAAGTGAGTGTGGAGGTTTCCCGGCCAGCAATGCTCTCTTCTTATCCAATGACAAACCCAGCTTTGGAACATCATTCAAAATAAATATAACAGGCAAACGAGGCAGGTTGATCTTAAACAGCTACAGTTTCATAGTTTTTGTTGAACCTTTCCACAAAAAGACACTGAGCTCTGATGAAGCTGGTTTTGTTTGAGTCTTTGGACGAGAGTGTGGACAGTGAGTACAACCTGAGACTAAAAACTCTCTAACTCCTACAAAGTTTTACCTAAAAAGCTCAAATTTCACCCAGATGTAGATGAGAAGGTGTAGAAGTGATGTGGTGGATGTTTCATGTCTGACATGAAGTATCTTGGAGTTAATGATGCTCAAAAATTGGTTATGAAAGTTGTTTCAGCTGCATTTATCCTGATGTGGACTTTAGCCTCATATAAAAACATGTCATTTTCTGAAACTAGAGACTTAAATCTTAAAAAGAA
This sequence comes from Thalassoma bifasciatum, assembly GCA_008086565.1. Taxonomy (NCBI): domain Eukaryota; kingdom Metazoa; phylum Chordata; class Actinopteri; order Labriformes; family Labridae; genus Thalassoma; species Thalassoma bifasciatum. The sequence goes on along the minus strand of RPOG01003021.1, from coordinate 52,081 downwards.
GTTTTAATAATGAATGTTGAGCCCTGGGATTCTTCAGTTATAAGTTCTGACTTATAACTTCTTGATCAGTTTTATTAAACTTTCTTTTTATTCTAATTTCAGGTTTACAAAACATAAAATAAAATACAACAAAACGAAATATAAGGGTGGTTGTTTAAGGCCAATCAATAGTACATCGCATTGTATATCATCTATACTGAAGAGGGGTTACAAGTGTTGATATAAGAGTTTTATTTTTCCAGTATTTTGCACAGTCATCAGTTCGTAGTCTTATGAAGAAGGTGAGTTTTTCCATAATATTTATTTCATTTACGATTGCAGTCCAGTCTTGTTTTGTTGGTGGATTTGTCTGCATCCAATTTAATTGTGTGTGATGGCTTTTCTACTTGCAGCTAAGATGATTTTATAAAGATATCTGTCCTGAGATTTGAGACCAGCTGGTGTTTTACAAAGATATAAGGTGAACAAAAATGTTTTTCAATTCTAGATGCACCACATTTTCTCCAACAGTCATCAAGACCTTGGGAGGCTTGTTGTTTTAAAGACATCTTAGGGGTGATAAAATAACGTATTGTACATTTCCAGCAGAATTCTCGCCATGATCTTGAGTTGGTGGTCCTAGCCTGTCCCTCCCAAATTTCACACCAATCTTCCTCAGATATCTCCAGGCCAGACTCCCTCTCCCACCTCTGTTTAATACAGAGAGCAGAGTGGTTTTTAGAGTTTTGCTTTTATAGATCCGTGATATGAGATGCTTATTATTTTTAGTTTTATAGGCATCAATAAATATGCTGACCAAATTAAGGACATTATCCTCAATTTGTTTGATTTCTTTGTCAAAGTAGTCCCTTACCTGGAGATATCTGAAGAAATCATTTCTTTCTAGATTATATGTATGTGAAAGGTGAGAGAAGGGTTTCAAGGCTCCTTCGGAAGCTACAGTACAATAAGCTGTTATGCTCTTGGAAACGTTTATCAAGAGAAGCAGGTAACTTCTTGATCAGTTTTATCACCAAACGCAGATTCTTTCCAAACTAAAAGAAGGTTTTTATCTCTTCACGGACACAGAGGTGCAAACATGATGTGCAGATTTACATGTCTTCAATAATTCAGGAGCTGAGGGTGAGAGGACTCAGAGAAACTTCTTTGACTCAGTGTGAGCGTACTTTCTTAATGAGTGAGTGGAGTTTTAGTTTAGAGTCTGTTTTTACAGAAATGATGAGTTTCCTCTTTGTTCTCTGAGCTCACGTGGAGACAGAGAAAAACAGAGAGAGAGAGAGAGAGAGGATGTTTATGCATGTAAACACTGCAAATAACCAGATAAATAATGCACATCTCTATGTAAATCAGCGCTGGTTTTATCTCGGCGCTGAATGCTCTTGTCATGTCGCTGTTTCCGCTCCCCCTGCTCCACCTCAGGGACTCCAGCAGCAGAAAAAAAAAGAGCGTATGCAGAAATAGACATGGACACAGATCTGAAAGAGAAACCTTCAAAGAGGTGTGGAACATTTCCATTCCTCAGGACGAAGCAGCAGCTAAAATAAAAACATGGAGGAAGGTTTTACTCTGCAAACACTCAGAGAAAAGCTGAAGAGGATGATACAGGATCTTTAAGAAGCTGTCAGAGACTTTACAGAGCTGAACGTACGCCCAGAGTTTAAAACAGGCCTCGGAGAATAACCACGGCGCCGTCAGAGCGTAAAGAGAAGTTTGGGACGAAAAAACAAAGGAGGATAAACGTGTTTCTGAAGAAGAGACGTATCGTTTATTCAGCTTTAACATTTTTATCTGCTGATTTAGAGTCAGTTACAAAAAAAAGAGTCATATCTCTGATGGAAAAACTCCTGAAAGTTTTACATTCTTATACGTTTGGATCACTCCAGCACACCAGCACAGTTAGTGCCACCGTCACAAGTGTTGACTTTTATTTGTTTGATGAAACTTATGTTTTGTGAAATTTCCATGATATAGGAAATCTATTTTTGTTTTGTGGAATTTGGTGAATGAGAGCTCAGTGTGTGAGAGCAGGTTTCCTCCCTGTTTTTAGAGCTCAGTGTGTGAGAGCTCAGTGTGTGAGAGCAGGTTTCCTCCTTGTTTTCCCGTCGCCTGCATCAATATTTGACTCTGAGGTAAAGTTGTGGACAAACAGAATCAGTGAGAGAGGAGAAGATTCAGTAAATGTTTCAGTAAATGTTTCAGTAAATGTTTCAGTAAATGTCAGAGCGAAGAGTTTAAACGTCTCTGAGTGAATATTTGATTCGTTTAATCTCCACGTTTACTCGCTCACTTCGCTCTCACACAAATATTTGAGAGGATAATTGAGACGGTGAAACTTCCTGCGAGCGCTCGGGCGCCGCTGAAGAGGAGGAAGCTTAATGAAGAGGAGAGAAATGAACTCGACCAAGGTGAAGAGGAGAGAGAGAGACACACACACACACACACACACACACACACACACACTCTCTCTCTCTCTGTTTTGCGTCCATCATCAGAAATCCTCTGATCTTTTGACCCTCGCAGTTTTCCAATTTTATTTCAAATATTTGTAACTGAGCATTCAACTTAAAAAAGTGTGAACTTAAAGTAAATATGACTTTTTTTTTCTTTGTTTGACTTCTTTTTTTGTTCTTTTTTCTTTGGTAATTTCATGATTAATCTTTGTTTAATGTTTTTCAAAACTTTTTAACTCTCTTTCATTTATTTTAACACTGATTAATCTATAGTTTATAAGCTTTTTCATCCTCAAATGTTTGTCTATAACATGTTCAAAAATATATATATGTTTGGAAAAAAAACATGAACCATTGAATTTAGAGTAAATAACTTTTAAATAGGTGTCACTGCAGTGACCACTATGCACCACAGGGTTAAATGAAATAAAAGAAAAATGAAGTGAGTGTTAACGTTGTAGTGAAATATAATTTAAAGATAGTTCTGTATGAAAATAGAGTTTTTAGCAATTTTTTTATTTTTTATTAACTTTTTTCAACTGTAATTGTTGCTTTTACTTATAAAGAGGGTCTGATTGATTCTTACAACACTAACAATAATATTAATACATAAAAAATATTTATCTGCAAGTGTCTGACTGGAGGCTCTTGTGGGTTAAACTCAGGACGAACACATTATTAATTTATTCATTATCAAGAGATAACAATCTTTGGTTTGTCAAGATAAAGACATTAAAAGTTGTTTTCTTGGGAAAACTGCAGAAAAACAGAAAAATTAACGGCTGTTCTCGTCTTTTTCAGAACACAGAAACACCTTCAAACATGTTTTTATGCCTCTGTAAAGAAGTTTTTCAGGATATTTCCTGTTTTTAAAAAGAGCTGACAGAAAGTGTTTGCATCCTGGAATAAAAGTTTCAGATCAGAGGAGAAAATCTGCTCCGTCTCTGAGTGAAATCCTCCTCAGACCACTTTCTCTCTTGTTGCTGATTATTTCCCAGACTGACGCTTGTGTTTATCTGATCTCCTGAAGGATAATTTATGCAGTTTAATCACAAACGTCTGAAACTCCTCACATTTCTTATCTTTAAACTTCCTCTGGTTCTGTCTCCTGGATCCGTCCTTCAGTTCATGTGGTTTCAGACTTTTATCCTCCAAGAATGTGGATCCAGGCCTGAAATTAAAGCTAAAACTCTGAACTCTGCTTTTTCTCTGGGGTTTTCTTGTTTTTCTGTCGTCTTCAGACTGAGCTGATGTTGTTTCTGCAGGAACGAGTCTTTGTTTTAGAAAAGACTCATAATCCTCTCCTCTAAAAACAGGTCAGCGTGGAGCGCCTGAAGAAAAAACGTCCTGGTGAATTCTGGTGAAACACAAACAGCTGTAATTAAACAGACAAACAAAAACCTTAAACCAGGGTTTGATGCCAAAGTTTCACAGAAAGAAAAAACGCTCTAAAGGCTGAAGAGCTGTCAAAAAAACACAAATGTGATACTGTCAACCGTCCATCCTTCCTATGAACTTTGTCACTGGATCAGAACTCTTCTAAGTCGTCTTTACGGCAACACACGAAGACTTTGGCCCAAAAACAACAACGACTCAACAGTCATATATTCATGACGGAGGGCTAAAAGTAAAAAAAGGAAACTTACAAGATTATTCTCATCAACGAAGGAGAAAAAAGTTGTGAACTGACTAGAAAAGAAGTCATGAACAAACAAGAATAAAGTCATTAACTTATAAGACAAAAGTTGTAAACTTACAAGAATAAACTCATAAAGTTATGAGAATAAAATAGTAAATTTAAGAAAAAGTTATTAACTTACAAGAACAAAGGTGTAAACTTACGAGAAAAAGTTGGAAATTAACAAAAAAAAAATTAAACTGAACAAGAATAAAGTCATTAACTTACAAGAAAAAAGTTGTAAACTAACAGGAATAAACTCATAAACTTATTTGACAGACGTTTCTAACTTCTGAGAAAGAGTCAAGCCTGAAAACATAAACATACAGGAGTAAAGTTTTCAACTTAAGAGAAAAAGGATTTAAAATTAAGAGAATGAAGTCATGTTTGATCGCTCTTCACCCTCGTAAGTTTATGACTTTATTCTTTAAATTTTCCGACTTTATTCTTGTGTGTTTACCAGATTAATTTGGCCCTAATCCTGAAAAAGGTTCTTTTTTATCTCTGTACTCGTCTTTCTCTGACAGACCCAGGCTCCCATCATCCTCTCTGTTCCTCTCTGCTCCTGTGACTCAGACGGAGTCAGAAACATTTATTCTGACTGATCTGAATCTTCAGGAGGATTGGAACAGAAGAAACACTCTCACTAATAAAAAGTCAGAGTTCATTCCGTGAATTTATTGGTTTGAATAAAACGACGCTGTCAGAAAAACGAAGACGTCAAACTCACTGATCCATCAGGTCACAGAGCCGTGACTCATCTTTCTGTTTTTATTTAACCTGGAGAAAACTGATGCTCTGGACAAACTTTAAATCACATTACATTTAAAGGGCCAGCGCTCCTGTTTTACCGCTGCTCTCTAAATTACCGTAACTCTTCAACTATGTGGGCAAGAGAAAAACACTGCAACGCTTCCTGAAAGAAGAGAAGATCATCTTTCCAGTCCTGATCTCTGACTTTTTTAAAACCTTTAAGACCGACTTTACCAAGTCTGCCACATCAAATCTTTACATTTTTACATGCTGTAGTGTCATTTTTGCATTAAACTCTTGTTTGACATAAAAATAAAACCTTTATTTCCCAAACTTTGAACTCACAGAGCAGAGTTCAGCAGGAGCTCTGTGACATTTTTGATCTTCATACATTTCTTCCTAAATTTTTCACACATTTTTCACACATTAACCTCTTACGCTTCAACGGGTTTTCCACGACCCGTTCACCGGTTTTATGACGTGGTCAAAATATAAACTAACGCCTTCATCAAACATCAGAAAGTTTAGATTCTTCACGTCTCAGTCTCTAAGTTTGTTTCCTTTAAAGCTGAAGATAAAAGTGACCCCATCGTTTTCTGTTGATGGCTCAAAGGGAACCAGCTGTAGCCATTTAGATCACGAACGAGACCCATTTATTGCACAGCACAAGAGAAACAACCGTTGAACCTTTCCACAAAGAGAGCAAAGTTGATTAAAAAGAGGACACTGAGCTCTGATGAAGCTGGTTTTGTTTGCACAGTCTTCTACCTGAGACTAAAAACTCTCTAACTCCTACAAAGTTTTACCTAAAAAGCTCAAACTTCACCCAGATGTAGATGAGAAGGTGTAGAAGTGATGTGGTGGATGTTTTATGTCTGACATGAAGCATCTTGAAGGTAATGATGTTCACAAATTGGTTACAAAAATAGTGTTTTTTTGTAAGCCGCATATAAAAACATGACATTTTCTGAAACTAGAGACTTTAATCTTTCAAATGAGGAGAAACTAATAGGTTTTGACCTTGTTTTACTTCAGTTATAAGCTTTGAAACAGTGTTAAAGGGGTTAAGTTTGACTCACTTCATCAGAGCGCCAGTGCTCTTTAAACTACTGTGAATCTTCAAAAATTTATACAAGAGAAATGATTCAAATGGTTCCTGAAAGAAGAGAAGATGATTTTTCTGGGCTTCGTCTCTGACTGCAGGTGGTTTTAAAGGGTTAACGATTGTTTGTGTCAGGGTTTGTTGTGTTCACCATGTTGGTTGTGAATCAGGCTTTTATTTCTGTTTGCAGGGACACTTCAGCTCTTCTCAGCTCAGTCAACACACCAGTAAATCCTCCCTCTCTCTCTCTCTCTCTCTCTGTCTCTCGTCCTCAGACTGGCGTCGTCCAGCTGAACCAATCAGCTGCTGTTTGCTCGGAGGCTGATGAAGGTGTGAGGAGGATATCGATGGGTAAATGTGTGATTTGAAGGAAACAACAGGAGCAGATTATTTTTCCTGACCATCGTCATCATCACTGATCCAAAGCTGTTTGTTGTTGACCTCAAACCTGAACTCAGCTTTAAAGCGCCCGTTAAAAACCAGTCACAGCCACACTCTGGGTCAGACAATAGATTTGTTTGTAATATGCAGTCATGAAAACTACTTTGACTATTTAAAAATTCCTTTAACTTCTCCCTAATGAACCCCCCTCTGAACTGCTGCTGCTGTGTTTGAGTCCTTGGACTTTTCTCCTCATGATTTACACTTTTTTATCTCACAATTCTGAGATTTTATCTAGAAAATTTGACTTTTTAACTAATACTTTTTGATTTTTTACCTCAAATTTTGATTTGAAATCTCAAATTTTTGACCTTTTTTCTGAAAATCTGGATTTTTTTCCCACATGAAAACAAATTTTTATCTCACAATTCTGATATTTTATCTCAAAATTTCAGCTTTTTATTTCAAATTCTGACTTTATCTAAAAAAAATGTCCTATCACAAATTTTCAACTTTGTCAATTGAAATTTTGACTTTTTTCCCCAATGATTTCATCTTTTTATCTCAAGAATCTGATATTTTATCTAGAGAATTTGACTTTTTAAGTAATAATTTTGACTTTTTACCTCAAATTTTGATATTTAATCTCAACTTTTTGACTTTTTAATCTGAAAATCTAGTTTTTTTCCTCATAAATTCAAATTTTTATCTCACAATTCTGATATTTTATCTCAAAATTTCAGCTTTTTATTTCAATTTCTGACTTTATCTAAGAAAAAAAAAATATTATCACAAATTTTCAACTTTCTCAATTGAAATTTTGACTTTTTTCCCCAATTATTTCATCTTTTTATCTCAAGAATCTGATATTTTATCTCAAATTTTGACCTTTTGAGTAATAATTTTGACTTTTGTCTCAAAATTTAGACCTTATAGGGACAAAATAAATATCCAAAAAGAAATAAAGCCGTTTTTTTTTTTAACTGGTGGAAATGGGCTTCTATAGATGAAGGTTTGGTACCAGCAAGAATTTAAGACTTTCACCCCTGCACGGATCAGACCATCACCTACTTCACCTCCACAGGAACAAACACTTCAGCTGCCAACAGTCAATAAACTATCATCTATGGTTTTCTGTTCTTTGGTGGCTGTTAAAGCTCAGTTTGTTAGTTTCAACCCATGCCACAATATTAAAGGTCATTCGTGGGGTTTTTCATTCTGGTTTAACTGTGTTAGAAAAAAAGAAAAATCAAAAATCAGTGTTTTGTGTCGTTAACTGCGTCCTGAGTGTGTTTATGTGACAGCACAGGAGAAAAAGCCTCTGGGAGACGACGGCACTAACTGTGCTGGTGTGCTGGAGTGATCCAAGTTAAAGAAAATACAGCGCTGTAAAGAGTTTTACCGTAGGAGATTTTTTGATTTCTTCTCCATTTTTTTCAGAGACTATGAATGAAAACAACAGGTGAAAATTACGGGACAAAAGTTTTTTACATTTCTCAACAGTTTTAAAATTCTTTTTATTTGCAAAGAATGTTTTATTTAAAAAGGTTCAAGCATAAAATAATGCCACTGTATTTTTAATTTCCATTTACAATAACTGACATTCAATTTTTAGAGTTTAATTACTGTGGATACTTGTCAGGACGGTTGCACCACCTGACATTTTGGGGGTTTGAGGAACCAAAACACAAAAAAACATGTTATATTTTAATAGTTTAAAGATGTGTTCAAATAACACAGGTTTCATAGAATAAAGAAATACATGTGATGAAATACTCAATTCATGATGGAAGGAAATATTACACTCAGACACAAAAAAAGGGGACGTCACCTCATTGACCCTTATGGCAAAATCAGAGACTGAAACATTTGCAGTGGTCTCTTCATTTTTCCAGAGCTGTATTAAGGATATTTACAGAGATAACTCAGGAAAAATATAAGGTGAAAATTCCATCACTGGTAACAAAGACGTTAAAAGTTATGTCACAAAAACGTGTTTGAGGTTGAGTCTTTATTCTCCTCCTCAGTCGTTTCTAATCTTTGTTTCTGCTCAGTTTTCAGGAAAAGTCTCCACAGTAAAGTCAGGATGACTCAGAATAAACAGCAGCTGTCTGTTTCTGTTTGCTTTCCTCTGTGTTCCCTCAAATCTGAACCCTGCGCTCCCATTGGCAGAGATTTGGACGCCAGTTTCCAGGCGGCGTGAGGCTTTAGTTGTGTTCTTTGCTCCCGTTAATCAGGATGGGGCGGCGTTGAGAGCGGCGGGTGATTGAGCCTGATAAGACAGATGTGTTTTTACATAAACGTGCTGCCGGCAGCTTTCAGACAGACATCCCATAAACAGGAGCGCGGAGGCTGACAGCCATCTGACGCTTTGCTCATCGCCGCCATCAGAGAGCGAGCGGCCTCACGCTGCGCCTGTAATCATCTGACAGGATCCCACAGCAGAGGCAATCAGACAGAGCCGCCATGGACGCCATCAGACGCCGTCACACTCCCCCCCCTCTGTCTGTGATCAGAGCCACAGCTGCAGGCTGATAACCACGGGCCTGGAGCGCCGCCGCAGAGATGGATCTGATTCTGTGGAGGTGACGGAGGAAAATGGCTCCACCTTCAATCACCTGAGAAACGTTTCCTGTGCAGCAGGGTCGTAAATGTTTGACTCACGACAGAATCCTGATAACGATGATGAAACATGAGTGTGCTCTTCCCGCCACAGACCAATGTTGCTCCTTTTGGGGGTAAGATTTGTATAAAGTGTAATTCAATCAGGAAAGACTTAGACTTCAGAAAGATTGTGAATAGATTTACTGATACAGATGCACAATTACAGTTTTGGTGATTAGACCCCATCGAACGTTGCAAATGAATGTGTAGGGGAAACAATGATGTGATGAATTATGAAAATCCCCCGATGGAGTCTAGACACTGGTGGTGGTAAAAGAGTCTTTTGGAGAGCTGGATCCTGTTGAAGATTGAGGAGCTGAAGCTGAGCACCGGACTGATGAAGATTGGTGGAGCCTGGGGAGGAGGAGGGTCGCTGTTCGTTATGGGAGCCTGCGAGACAACTGACGAGCAGAGAAGGCAGATTTAAAGTTTGACAGCTTTGAGTTGATTGGTTTACGAGTGACAGCTGTGAAGATGTGATTGGATGGACAGAAAAGCTTACACGCCCACTTTGGTCAGCTGATGAGAAAGCGCGGGAGTGAATGAATGAATAGAGAGATGGTGTGAGCCCGTAGACAGTCCTGACTGAATTTACACTAAGCTTCATAAACCTGAGGACAGAGCTCAGAGTTTGTCTCACCTCAGATTTTGGTTTCAGTTTTTGACGTAGTGTGCTCGTCCCACCTCAGATGTTGCTGCAGTGATCAAACCTCAGACAAACAGTTCTCTCCTCACCTCAGGTTTAGTTTTTAGCCTTTTTCCACTGACTCGTCTCAGCCCTACTCTACTCGCCTCGGTTTGTGTTGTTTCCATTAGCGCGGATACTACGCGTCAGACGCCAGTTTTTAGTACCTGCTCTACCCTGGTTCTAAGAGAGTAAAGCTGATACTAAAAGGTGACGTGGACGGACTGCCGGTCACTCATTGGTCAGAGAATGTCGTCTCTGCAGCTTCTGACTCTGAACAAATCACTTACAAGAGGCAAAGGAATAAGTCAGCGACGGGTTTTTAATGACATTTAAACCTGACGGCACAGAACCAGACTGAATGAAGACAAAATACAGCCCTAAAATGCTCCTTCATGATTCCTAAAGAAGTTAAAAGTCCTTTTTAAAGCAAAAAGAAGTTAACAGCAAAGATAGTTGGNCCTCCGCGTGCAGCAGCACCAGGCTGTTGTTTACCTCCGTTGTCATGACGACCCACATTGAGCCGCTGTATTACTTTAATGAAATCTTTTTAAAGCTTTTTTTTTTCCTTTAAAGACCACGGTGGCACATATGTTAGTACAAAATGATGTTTGTGTGGCGTTATAGATGAACATGCACGCACTTCTGCGCAGCACTTTAGCGCAGCTGTGTTATAAGATCCACGCCCACCGTGAGTCTGTAGTCGGGCTAGAGGAAAAGAACCAAACCCAGTAGAGACGAGGAGAGTAGAGCTGGAACTGTAGAGTGGAAAAGCTCCATTTGTATCAGGTATTGGGAAAGTGTGCTCTTCTCACACTCTTACAGATGTTTCCTCACAGAAGTTGCTGATGCAGATTCAGCTCAGTAACCACGGTAACAAGCGTCACTTTAATGAACTTGTAGAGTCTGTTTTTAAACTTCTGTTCAGCTTTAATGAAAAAGCCACGATGATGTTTAAACTCTTACTCTGATGTCAGCTCTCTCACTGCGTGGGGGGAGGAGCCGTCCTGATGACATCACATGACGGCCTGAATGTGGGTCGTTGCTCTGAAGCCTTGAGTCATTCAGTCTGAGGAGGAGGAGGAGGAGGAGGAAGAGGAGGAGGAGGAAGAGGAGGAGGAGGAGGAGGAGGAGGAGGAGCAGGAGGCTGTAAACAGCTGAGCTGAGGCAGCAGAAAAACCAGGAGCAGCTTTGATAAGAATGTGAGGAGACGCCGCCCGTCCAGTCTGAACGCACGGAGAGAAACAGGAGGAGGAATCTGTTTGAACAGCAGAGGAGAAGGTGGAAAAACTGATGTGACGTTCACTGTTAGAGCCGCTCTGACCACACGGGTTTCTGTCAGCTCACATCAGAGCTGAAACTAGAGCTGGAACAGCTGGAAACAGACTTTAAATCAGACTGAAACAGACTTTAAATCAGGCTGAAACAGACTTTAAATCAGGCTGAAACAGACTTTAAATCAGGCTGAAACAGACTTTAAATCAGGCTGAAACAGACTTTAAATCAGGCTGAAACAGACTTTAAATCAGACTGAAACAGACTTTAAATCAGGCTGAAACAGACTTTAAATCAGGCTGAAACAGACTTTAAATCAGACTGAAACAGACTTTAAATCAGGATAAGATGGGATAAGATGAATTAGCCCGGGAAGTTTCTTGAAATTAGAAAGATGTCTTAAAACAAGAATCTTTTATCTTATCCCATTGGCTGATTTATTTTTACTTGTTACAAGCAATTGATGCCTCATTTTTGTCTTTAAAAAACTTGAAATGAGACATTTTTATGACCTGGTCTTGTAAATGTGGCTCAAATCAAGAATAGTCAGACACATTTTACTAAAAATAAGACAGAATGACTTGCTCAGATTTCTGTTTCTGCAGTGAGGAGAGAGAGACTAAACAGACAGGAGAAGAAAAACAGTTCAGTCCTGGAGCCTGTGGAGGCCGAAAAGACAAATCTGCCGAGCTGTCGTCTCTGATGGACTTTTCTGATAAATTAATTCATTTCTATTTCTCTAAGCTTTGCTCAGTGGCAGCTCATTGCAGCAGCTCTGTCTTTGTTGTTCTTTAGTTGACAATTCTTATCTCATTATATTTAAATATTCTCTGAGCTTTTGCTCTTTTCATGTTTGTGCATTGCTGCTGTGAGTGTGAATTTCCCGTCGTGTGATGAATAAAGAATCCTGCTGAATTGTGGATGTGGATCATCCCCATGTATTCCAGATATGAGCCGGGAAAACTTAAAAAAATTACGATACCTGGTAGAAACGTTTCTCTCATCCTTACTCTAAGGTGGTATGATGATGTCATCTGGCTGCATGGTGTTCAGGTGTTTTTTTTCCTGAGAAGTTAGTTTCTCATTAGTTATTGGACGTTAGAAACCGGGATATAAGTTTCGTTTTACGATAGTTGACAGCTGCCGTTGGTGAGTAGTTTTTATCGGGGATATAAGAAACTTCAGGAAAGAGCCAAAAGGAGACTAAACCTTCTGAAGAAGAAGAAATAAATATTTTTATTTCTCTTTTTTACTTGGCTCCACCTGAAATTCTCTACTGCGCAGACTCTGGCTGCACAATGGCGGCTAGAGAAACGGAGTTTTTTGGCTTCAAAAACGTAGAACGGTGACAGGAGGAGCCACGCTGTTTATTCTATATACAGTTTATGGTCTGGACTCAGAGAAGCTGGTGCAGAGAGAGTCGACCTGAGCAGGTTTATTTCTGTCTCTGTCTCTGATGAACCTGCTCAGGTCTGGGGGGTCAGGGGGGTCCTGAAGTGGAGATCAAATAAATGTAGATGAAATAAAAACATCAGCATGAACAGTTTTCATGTTTAAACCTCAGACCTGAGAGTTTCTCTGCTGTTTTTCTTTATTATGTTTGAGATCAGGAATAAAACCAAAACTGAGTCTTTGTACAGAAGGTTTAGTTATTTGTGTTAAAGAGTAAAAGAGAAAAATCAATAAAGAGCTTCAGGAGTTTTTCTCCTCACAAACAGAAACAGGTCTGATCTTTCCTCAGCGTCTCATTGGACACAGACAAGTGATGATGTCAGAGAGAAAACGACCACACACACCTGTTTTCCTCCAAATATAGAAACCTTTTATTTTACAATTTCAGCAAAAATATCAACAATTCCAGTTTCATTGTACAGTTTGTTAAATATCTAAATACACTTTTACAGCTGCAATGTCAGTAGAAAAAAATATTGGATATTTTTCATGAGATACAAAATGTACACTTCATTACACTTTAAAACTCACACACACACACACACACACACACACACACACACACACACACACACACACACACAGAAACACTGTGGATGTTAAAAACCTCCTTCCCTCCACTTTAAAGTCGGATCACTGTTCGATCTGAAAGTTTGACGAACATTAAAAACGTTCAGGCGTGAAAATAAAACCTTTCAGGATCCAGACTCAGCTAAAGGACGGATCCGTAAACTCAAAGATGTTTGTTTGTGCAGAGAGAAGAGTTTTTTTTTCTGAAAATGTCTCCTCTCTCTCCTGGAGCAGCTGTGAAAACTGAGTTTGGACCAGAGGAACTTTTTTAAAGTCTGAGTTTAGTTTTTTACTACGAGCTGTGACGTTTGGGATCCAAAAACCATGAAACCATAAAAGCAGAGTTTAAGAAAAGATGGTTTTTAGTCACAAAGTCAAACTCTGGTGTTCTGTGGACGACAGAAATAATCTTTTATAAAATATGTAAGAGTTTTAAAAATATGGGACGAAACCAAAGAACAATAAAACGTCCGTTCTTCTCGACTTTGACCTCAAGATTTAGTTTATTTTTAGTATTATCTCATAATTTTGACAGAAATATCTCAGAAATAATGACTTTATAGGACTTCATTTGAACTTAAACATTTCACAATGTTTTTTCTATCTCATAACTTTGACTTTTAATGTCAAAATGTTGACTTCCTGTCCCACAATCAAATATTTTATCTCAAAACTTTGACTTGGTCCAACAAAAATTAAACTTTATCTCACAATTTAGACTTCTTGTCCCAAAGTTTTGAGTTTTTGTCTCAAAATTTGACATTATCTTATAAATTCGACTTCTTTTAGTCTCAAAATATTGACTTTTTTCCTAGAAATTTGACATTTTAAGTTTTAAATTTGACTTCTTTTGTCATATATTCGTCTTTTTTTTGTCAAAGATTTGGCTTTTTGTCCCAATACTTTGAGTTTTTATCTACAAATCTCGACTTTTCATCCCAATATTTTCACTTTCTGTCCCATAACTGCTCATTATGGACATTTGACTTAATCTCTTGTGCTGATTAAACTTATTAATACTGAGCTTCTGGTCCAAATGCAGCTCGATGATTTCGACTCTTTGCATCAGAACTTTCTGCAGCTCAGGTGAGAGAAAAAGAGACAATGAGTTTGAAAGAATCTGCAGAAGATTCAGATGTTTGAGTTTAACAGTTCTGCTCTTTAACTCCAACTTTAGTCCAGTCAGGTTTTTTTAATTCTGCTGTTTGGTTTCACACCACATCATCATCATCATCAGAACTTTTAATATTTGAGATAATTTCTGCATCAATGAGGAAATAATTTTCCTCACAGGGCGACAGGAGGAGTCAGAGCTTTGTTATTTAAACTTTCTCTGCAAAACTTCTTTGGATGGAAAACAGAGTTTGGAGACTTTTCAGTGAAGTGCAACATAAAGAAAGAGAGAAAAAGTCTGAATCAGAGTCCATTTTGCATCTAACGAATAAAAAGTGTGTGAAAAATCTCCTCATTTCTTCGTACTGAGACATTTAAACACCAACACACGGGAAAATAAAAAGCCCTTGTTTGAAAAACACCAGAATAAGCCTTTAAAAACTAACAGAGACAAAACATGGAGACGAAGATTAAATTAAAAACTGTACAAACTGATCAGATCAACACCAGGAGTTTAAATCATCATCATCATCAGCTGATCCACCAATCACACGAGTCATCAGCTGATCCACCAATCACACGAGTCATCAGCTGATCCACCAATCACACGAGTCATCAGCTGATCCACCAATCACACGAGTCATCAGCTGATCCACCAATCACACGAGTCATCAGCTGATCCACCAATCACACGAGTCATCAGCTGATCCACCAATCACACGAGTCATCGACAGAAACAATGAGTCAGCAAAAACAAATAAAAAACGTTGAAGGAAACTTTGGATCAAACAGGAAACGAGAGAACGAGTAAAGGCAGGAGGAAAAAACACGGAAATAAAAAACTCTGATTCACAGCCGGCGTCACCGCTCAGCACGCCATCTACACGCTCGCTCAGCACGCCATCAACTGGCTCGCTCAGCACGCCATCGAAGAGCTCACTCAGCACGCCATCAAAGAGCTCGCTCAGCACGCCATCGAAGAGCTCACTCAGCACGCCATCAAAGAGCTCGCTCAGCACGCCATCGACACGCTCGCTCAGCACGCCATCGAAGAGCTCGCTCAGCACGCCATCGAAGACCTTAGCACGCCATCGAAGAGCTCGCTCAGCACGCCATCGACACGCTCGCTCAGCACGCCATCGAAGAGCTCGCTCAGCACGCCATCGAAGAGCTCGCTCAGCACGCCATCAACACGCTCGCTCAGCACGCCATCGAAGAGCTCGCTCAGCACGCCATCAAAGAGCTCGCTCAGCACGCCATCGACACGCTCGCTCAGCACGCCATCGAAGAGCTCGCTCAGCACGCCATCGAAGACCTTAGCACGCCATCGAAGAGCTCGCTCAGCACGCCATCGACACGCTCGCTCAGCACGCCATCGAAGAGCTCGCTCAGCACGCCATTGAAGAGCTCGCTCAGCACGCCATCGAAGAGCTCGCTCAGCACGCCATCGAAGAGCTCGCTCAGCACGCCATCGAAGTGCTCGTGGTGCGTTCAGGGTCGTGCAGCAGAGGAGGTGGATTCAAGTTTCACAGCAGGTTCGGGAGCAAAGTTCTGGATGCTGACGATGAACACTCACACACACACACACACACACACACACACACACACACACACACACACACACACACACACACACACACACACACACACACATCTCGTCCTCTTGGAACAAGGCACTAAGTTTCATTCAAGTTTATCGTTACACGAGAGTTTAATGCATCAAGAGTCCGTCACACTCCGCTACATCACAGCAATCCTTCGCCAACGCCGCCACCAACGCCGCCGCCTCGCTGTTCCTGTGCTAGTGTCAGCTCGGCCAATCAGGCGGCTCCACTATGAATCAGCTGACCTGTCACTCACACAGCCTGGTGGGGGGGGGGGGGGGACTAATGGTACCGACCTCTTTTATGGAGTCAACCTTTTAATTCCTGGGGTTAAAAAGGTTCTTTTGGTACCAAGAACCAAGAGAAACGGAAGAATAAAGTGTTGAACTATTTACCGCTGTGTGAACATTTCACTGACTATTTGTGCGTAAGAACTTATTCATCTTTAGCTCAGAATTAACGACTTATCACAGGAAACAGACACGACTTCCTTCTCACTCATCTCTGCAGCTCCAGAGCTTTCAGACGAAGCAGGAAGTGGTTTGTTCCACTGCGCGAAACTGGACGGTCATTGGATAAACACTGAGCTTTGTCCCGCCCATCAGCTCAGCTTCTATTGGGGTCTGTGGGGCAGTGGGCGGGGCCTGACACTCGGCTTCTGCATGATGATTGGATGATCTGTCTGAGGCTGAATCCCTTTTTGATTGACAGCGAAATGAACGAATCAGTGAACTTAAAGTATAAACTTCCACCAGATCAAAGTCTGTCATTCTGTTGTTCTGAACTGATGTGGAGACTTTACCGAGCCCCAGAGACTTTGGGTGAATTTCAATTCCTGTCTTAACCCTCAATCTCAAAATGCTCCTGTGAAGTGTAAGTTTGTCCTGATTCTCAGAAAGTTGAGGTTGAGGGTTAAGTTTGAGGCTGTTTCTCCCTCAATACTGAGATTCTCAGACACCACCCTTGGGACTAAGGGACACCCAGAATGCATTGCGTATTTTCAGTAAATAAACATGGCGTCCAAAGCGGCAGAGAAGGCGAGCTACAAATATAGTATTTTCTTTGTTAGATATAAATATTAGGAAAACCATTGTATTATCTTAGTTTAGACCCATTTTATGGATTATTTACCTCGTTGTTGCATAACATTTATTTTTATTTTACGATCTTTTGTCAATTGTTCCTATCGTTTAAGTTAGTAAACGTTACAAAATGGTCATTTTTCTCCGTGGTAATGTAATTGTTTATCAAGATAACAGCCTGTATAACATGCTTGTGCTGATAATGGTATAAGATGACCGGGCTAATGTCATCTCCTGTAGCTGCAGAGTTATGTAACGATAGTTAAAGCTGGTGTTTACCTTTCAATAAACTATGGTTTGCTGTGACAGCTGAATATGTCCGTGGTTGTGTTATTTATACAGATATTTTTTTGATAACGCTAACCGAAGGAATAACTGACAGACAGTCCACAACAATTTCATTTGCATTTAAGGGGTGTCCCATTTCTAAGTCACAAGATAAACCTGAACACTTGGTTTAGAGGGCGAACAAGATTGAGGGTTAAGAAAGGAATTGGAATTGGGCCAAAGTCTTTGTTAAAAACGTCTAGAAACAGATGGACACAGCTCAGGCTGAGTGAATATGTGGCTGCAGAGGAAGCTGGTATAAGTGCACAGCTCTGACGGTTAGTGACACGTTCTGAGTTTGTATGAAGGGTTAGTTACACATGAAGGGGGCAAACTGACGTCTGGCAAAAAGTGGGGGGACACGTCCCACCCGCCCCCCCTAAACTGACGCCTATGCTGGTGAGTTCTCATGGGGGTGTATGATCCTAATAAAGCAAGGGGACGGTTTCTTTTATGGAGAGGAACCTTGTTCTGAAAAACAAAAAAAGGTTCGGACTTGACAGTTTCCTGATTCCTCAGGAGAATTCTGTGATAAACTTTCAAGGGTCTGAAAACCAGGGTTTAACTTTGACAACAATATGCTGCAGGAACCTTTTAGTACCGAGTTCTTTTGGTGGAAACGTGACTTTTAAGGTTTAACCCAGCTGGATGTGGCTTAGATCTAACAGCAGAGGACAGGGAAGGGGGCGGGGCTTATTCTCTGACAGCGTTGACCTGCTTCATGCGAGGCAGCGACGTTAACATCAGCTGAGGAGGGAGAAGCAGAGAGAGACGAGAAAGAAAGAGACGGAGGAGAGAGGAGTCAGCAGGTGATGGTTTCTGCTTCACTCAGGTGTCAGCACCGCTTTACCTCAGCACGACCCCCCCCCACCTCCACCATCAACGGGGGAGGGGGGCGCAGTCATGCAGGCAGATAGAGACGGACGTGCAGGCGGAGGAGGAGCGAAGGCAGGAGAGAGGAGGGAGAGAAAGGCAATAAATAAAGGCAGAAAGAGGAATGTGAGAGAAACAATCAACAGCAGAATCATCGTCAACAAAACAATCAACAAACCCTGAAACCATCAAAACCATCAACCATCAAAACCATCAAGAAAATCAACCAAAAAAACCCAAATACACTAAACCATCAACCAATCATCACTCAGAGCTCATCGTCCTCCAGCTGATGGCTTTAAAAAACACCATTTCCCACGCTGCCTTGCTCTGAGCGCCACAGAGAAGCAGCCGTCCCCCCCGGGTGAACCACAGGAACCAGAGTGAGTCAAAAACCTCGTCGTCACGGCAGCAGCAGGGGTCTCGGCGTGGCGTCCTGGCGTCCTGCCTCAGAAGGCGTTATAGCGGTTGAATTTGTGCAGGATGGTGGCGTTGGTGTTCCCGAACTTCCACTGCTGCGTCGGCGAGGACGGGTCACAGGTGTTCATGAAAACACGCTTTTCTGTGGGATTACAGTCCACGCAGCTGTGAGACACCGGGTGGAACAGACTTTTATCCTGCAGGAGGAAAAAAAACAGTTTACGGGTCAATGAGGTGACGTCCCCTTTTTTGTGTCTGAGTGCAATATTTCCTCCCATCATGAATTGAGTATTTCATCACATGTATTTCTTTATTCTATGAAACCTGTGTTATTTGAACACATCTTTAAACTATTAAAATATAACATGTTTTTTTGTGTTTTGGTTCCTCAAACCCCCAAAATGTCAGGTGGTGCAACCGTCCTGACAAGTATCCACAGTAATTAAACTCTAAAAATTGAATGTCACTTATTGTAAATGGAAATTAAAAATACAGTGGCATTATTTTATGCTTGAACCTTTTTAAATAAAACATTCTTTGCAAATAAAAAGAATTCTAAAGCTGTTGAGAAATGTAAAAAACTTTTGTCCCGTAATTTTCACCTTGTCAAATGTCAGGGTGGTGCAACCGTAACATTAGACTTTTATTTTAAAGTGAAGAGAATAAAACAGGAAACAGGAAACTGCATCAGCCAGAGGAGCCCAA